>CAMXCT020006550.1:222500-402486 GCA_947184155.2 Cladocopium goreaui | reverse complement strand
TCGGATCATGGTCGGATCATGGTCGGATCGGTTCCGCATTGTAAATGGGGTTTCACCTGTGTTTCGTGCATGTGCGGTCGACAGAATTCCATTGTGATTTGTAACTGTAGGATCGTTCCCGCAATGTAAATGGGATTGCAAGTGGTGCTGGTGGATGAGTTGCCGATGGAATTCCATTGTGATTTGCAACTCTAGGATCGTTCCCTCAATGTAAATGGGATTGCAAGTGTTGCTGGTGGATGAGTTGCCGATGGAATTCCATTGTGCTTTGCAATTGTAGGATCGTTCCCGCAGTGTAAATGGTTGCGTCAAGGTTGCTTTTTGCTGTGGCTGCATTGGTAATACTATTGTCTTTTGCAGCTGTTCCATTGTGATTTGTAACTGTAGGACCTGTAGGATCGTTCCCGCAATGTAAATGGGATTGCAAGTGGTGCTGGTGGATGAGTTGCCGATGGAATTCCATTGTGATTTGCAACTCTAGGATGGTTCCCTCAATGTAAATGGGATTGCAAGTGTTGCTGGTGGATGAGTTGCCGATGGAATTCCATTGTGCTTTGCAACTGTAGGATCGTTCCCGCAGTGTAAATGGTTGCGTCAAGGTTGCTTTTTGCTGTGGCTGCATTGGTAATACTATTGTTTTTTGCAGCTGGACTTCGTAAATCGTATTGGAGTGGCTGCATGAAGGCTGCCACAGTGATTTGTCATCAGATTTCCTTCATTTTGGCGCTAGTGAATTTCCTTCTAAAAATCCTTTTCGAAAGTGCTTCAAAATCGTCTTTTTTTCGCTCTGGCGTCGAGATCCGGTTTTGGAGCTACAATTTCCGACGCCGTTGCGCGTGGTTTTATTATGTTTTGCAACTCTGCAGATCGCATTGTAATGGCTGCGTCAAGGTTGCTTCGTGCTGTGGCTGCATTCGTAATACTATTGTTTTTTGCAGCTGGATCTCGGAAATCGTCTTGGAGTGGCTGCATGAAGGCTGCGAAATAAATTTGTTAGCAGATTTTCTCCATTTTGGCATTAGTGTTTTTTTGTTCCACGTAGGTTTAGAGCAGTGTGAAGTGTGGGGCGTAAAGAGTGCAGTGTGAAGTGTGAAGTGTGAAGGAAGCAGTGGGAAATGAGAAGTGTGAAGTGTGGAGTGTGAAGTGTGAAGTGTGGAGTGTGAAGTTTAAGTTTGGAGTGCGAAGAGCGCAGTGTGAAGTGTGAAGTGTGAAGTGTGAGGTTTGGAGTGTGAAGGAAGCAGTGAGAAGTGAGAAGTGTGGAGGGTGAAGTGTGAAGTGTGGAGTGTGAAGTTTGAAGTTTGGAGTGCGAAGAGTGCAGTGTGCAGTGTGAGGTGTGGAGTGTCGAGGGAAGGACACGGTCGGGACAGGTTGTCTTTGAACTATAGGTCATTTATGTTTGGGAAACTTCCGCCGCCGGCTTGCCCGGGTCTATGTTATCTTTATATGGGTTTTTGATCAAATTCCTTTATCCGGGAACGACCATTTTTCGCGAATAAATATTTTATTTTCGCGAAATTTTCGCGAACCCCATGTTTATCTTTCGCGGGGCCCATGATGGCCAACAACACCTCCTATAAAAACTTATTCGCCACCTAGCAAATTATACCAGAGAATTACGGATCATTTTTTGATAGCCTTTTAAACATTGCAGTTAGCATCACGGAATCCCTTCTCAAGGCAGATTGTTGCTGACTAATTTTTTTGGCAATTTTCGCCCGCTCTTTCGCATAACTTTCGCGGAATTTTCGCAAAAATATCCCTATTCACAGACCCCGGCCATCAGCAGCGGGTGCATTGAAGGAAAAACGAACACCAGGGGCCTTAATATTTGGTTTTCGCAAAGCCTTACTTTTGGAAATGTGATTATTAGATTTGAAATTTCTTTCTTGAGATTTCAAAAAGCATTATTAGGCAGTGATAACGGCAGCTGGAAGGATGTGCTTCAGGACCATGATATTTGGTTGTCGCGAAATCTCGCCTTTGGAAATTCGGCTGCTACCTATAAAAAAATATAATTATCCTCAAATACCACCATACAGGGAACTAAATCAAAACCAAAATCGAAGTTCTCTAGTGCCCTTTTCCTGCCGAACCCCGGACGGTAATATTGGTTCCTGATTAATAGTACTTGTAGTATATGGAGTACTTATAGTACTTGTACTACCTGTAGTATCTGTAGTATTTGTAGTATTTATAATACCTATAATATTTGTCGAAGGAAATTAAAAATTAAATTTCCGATAATATGAACAGAAAAAAACCAAAGCAATATAAAGGCAGAGAGAAGAGAAAAAGAATGAAGATCAGAAAAGAGAAAAAATCAGAAAAAAAATACAAATAGATAGGCAAAAAGGTGAAAAAAATCACGAAATATTGTATTTTTTCCACTGGTTTGGGACTCCGGAGGGTCGAAAAGTAGGCTCGCTAAAGCGGCGGGTGCAGAGCCAGTTGGCCAGATCAGAGATAAAAAGTGCACGCCATTGTAGCCCGAAGTACATTTATAGGTCAAAATACACAAAACACATCAATATCGGAGTACTTTTGGAAGTTAAAATGTCGAAAAAATATACACCGTTAAAGTGCGAAGTACATTTCGAAATTAAAATTAAACAAAAAAAAACTCAGCTCCGGCCCACTTTTAGAAGTTAAAATATCGATTTTTAAAGGCTCAGATAGCGTTTCGCTTCTCTTCACTACTCTATTACACTATACTACACTCCACAACACTACAACTAAAACTACACAACTACACTCCACTACACTCCACTACACAGTGGACTCCACTACATTACACTACACTACACTCCACAACACTACAACTACAACTACACAACTGCACAACTACACTCCACTACACTCCACTACACTCCACTACACTCCACTACACTCCACTATACTCCACTACACTCCACTACACTCCACTACACTCCACTACACTCCACTACACTCCACTACACTCCGCTACACTCCACTACACTCCACTACACTACACTACATTACGCTACACTATACACTACCTTCCACTACACTT
Organism: Cladocopium goreaui; assembly: GCA_947184155.2. Taxonomy (NCBI): domain Eukaryota; class Dinophyceae; order Suessiales; family Symbiodiniaceae; genus Cladocopium; species Cladocopium goreaui. Next base: position 399,455 of record CAMXCT020006550.1, on the reverse strand, counting down.
CACTACATTACACTACACTCCACAACACTACAACTACAACTACACTCCACTACACTCCACTACACTAAATTACGCTACACTATACTATACTACACTACACTACACTCCACTACACTACACTACACTACATTACGCTACACTACACTACACTACCTTCCACTACACTTCACTACATTACACTACACTACACTCCACTACACAACACTACACTCCACAACACTACAACTACACTCCACAGATAGATAGATAGATGGATAGATAGATAGATACATAGAAGATAGATAGGTAGGTAGGTAGATAGGTAGATAGTCAGAGAAAGAGAGAGCAAGAGTGGTAGACCTCAAGCACCTTTCGGTCCATCAGTGGATTCGCTCTGCCATCCTTGATTCACAACAACCAACCTCTCCTATAGGTTTCCTATTTTTGAAACTTCCGCCACCGCCTTGTGCGGTACTACTGGTAATTTATTTATAACCTTATAACTACATTGCTTTTTATTATATTTAGTAATTTGCCAAATTAGTCCAGTATGAAGTATATAAAACTAATTTAATGTTTATCGTAATATTTGCTGGAAAGGTATATAAAAAGTCGGCGCCGTGTGAGCTTAACCTCAACAGTATATTAAGAATTAGCAATATGTATATATATGTATATATAATTACATATATATATATATATATATATTTCACATATATCGGAATAAATATAGTAAAAAAGAAATATTTATTTGGCTATTTACCCTATCAATTCCAATAATCGGTTTATATTTTTTTACATAATGATGTTTATATAATATATAAGCAATTAGGATTTTTTAAGCAAAAAAAACAAATTCCAAATCGCAAAAACCAATATCCTTGCCAAAGTAGAACATATAACAACATCTCAAGATAAAAATTAATAGAAAATCAAATTTCTGGAAGCAAGAATCCATGCGGGTACAATATTTCGCCTCAAATATAAGTCATAAGGTAAAAGATTGCTATATGCGCGAATTTATGTTGTTATTTACGAGTAAGTAAAGATATATTCAGATGCGTCCATTTTTTTATGGGTTAACTAGTTCGCTGTACGGTTCCATAATGTAGTCCCGGATATATAACTACAAACCCAAAAAATATTTTTTACTAAGATTTTCTATAGTCCATTAAAAAAACGATATTTTCCACACTGGCCATAAAATCACGATTTTTTTCCTCACAAATGTTCTGCTAACATAATTCTAGTTGCATTTTGCGAAACCAAATTTTAAAACGTAATTCTAAAGGTCGAGTCCAGTATCTTTGATAAACACCATCAAGGTGCAGTTATCCTGTCCCGAAAAAGGTTCAACAACCCCACCAATCGTTCTGAATAGAAATCTTGAACCGGGACATCTGTTGTCTCCATATTCATTGCCTATGTTATGGAGAAAAAAAACGCCATATAACGACACTGGACATTGCATATATTTGCCACCGCGCTTGGGAAACTGTAAAATTGCGATTTAGGATAATAAGGAACACTTGGCTACTTCTTAATTGATCCCCACGCGCGTCCCTGGGCCAGTGCTACACCATTGTTCCGAGAGGTGGACGGGTAGCCGGAGTGACGGGGACAAAGCCAAAGACAAACATCCGCAACACCGAGGCAGCCTAGGCCCTTAAGCTCAGCAATGTCCTGATTTTGGCCCAGGTGCTGTTTGATTAAAGTTTGGTTGGCTAAAGCCTGTTTGCTGAAATACGCAGGAAAAAATGCTGCCATTGAAAAAAGAAGGTTCATAATAATCCACGCGGCTGGCGACGGCCCCTGCACGCCCTTGGATTTCGTCCACCGGATTTTGCTCTACAAGGTGAGCAAGGGACATCGCTTTCTTGGAACGCCACTTGCCGTCTGAGCTCCTAAGCCGGGGTCTCTGAGGCTGAAGCGAAATGAATGAATCTAACATGAAGAGTTTCTCCTCCAAGATGGTTTTCTTTACGGTCATATATTATTGTCGCCTTCCGGGTTGAATTGCGTGGTACAAAATCGGTCAGAAGCCTTGAGGTCTCGTCCAACTGTTTTCTTTCATTTTGCGCGCCTTAACTAGTGTACATGAAGAAAAATGTTAGCATTATATATAGATTTAGGTTTAAGTTTTTAAGTACGAAACAAGCTTGGCAGCATGTTCGAAGAGCTTACTGCATATCCTTTCATTCCAGTTCCAAAAGAAAAGGAAACGCTATTTACTTAGCGCGCGCAGTACTCTAACACAATGAATTTCAAAGAAAAATGTACGCTGAAGTTGCGGAGTGTTTGTAGCAAAGCCCGAGCCAGCTTCTGGGTAACAAAAATCGTCATAAGATAGGCATTCCAAAACTTGAGCCCAGGCCACTTGTCAAGGACTTGTTGCTGCACTTTTGAGGTTCGGTCCGTAGGCCGGCGGCCTGCAGATATACTGAGTTGAATCCAATGGCATTGAACTCAATCAGCGTAAAAAACTGAACACCAAAGGGTGACTGACTGCCTAGTCACATCTTCATGCTTTCCAAAATCGATAGCACGGTCTCATCCGGATGGACAGCTTGCAGGCCATTGGCCGAGAAACTCAACGGCGTCGCGGGCGCAGAGTGAAAAGCTGGGGGAAGGTCGGCTTAACGCGTGTAACCTCCCAAATCCTTGGGGAAGCAGTAAAAAAATTGAGCATGGAAAAATGGAAATACGTCATTGATAACAAAACTCTATGACCAGTGAATTTTAGGGTGCGTTGGGGTCCTGGTAGATATCTGTGCACGTGCATGTGTCCGCATCTGGGCGCGGCGCATGTGTGTACGTATGTGTGCGTGGGTATCACTGTACAATGAATGAGAGGGAAGAAACTCGGAAACGTAAAATGAAAGAGGAAAGCTCGCAAACATAATCCTAGATGTTGGATTTACAAGCAGCGTAAGCAACGCGACAAATCATCAGCAAGAGGAAGACATCAATGATTTGGGCGGCCCTTTGCATTAAGCGGATGTCCTGAGCAGCCGTCGCTTCAAAGCTAGATAGCTACAATTCGGTGCATACATGTCTGACGCCGGAATATAAATATAGAAAGGTGCTACACTCCCTCAATGTATCAATCTATCAAACGTGTGCCAGTCACCGGAGGTGGCGATCCCATTGTTTCATGTCATGTCTATACAATTCGTTTGTATGAGGTCCATGGTGCAACTCGCACCCCACCCAATGGCGTTCAGCTCGACAAAAAGCAATGTAATTTGGCATTGGGGTGCTGACTTCGTGAAGTCTGCACTAAGTAGCAGACTTGCTTCAGTTGATAAGGGACAACCAAACCTGCAAAGAGCGTCCGCAACTATTTTGTGGATATATGTCTCCGAAGAAAGTGGCAAACCTTTGGGATGTTGTGATGGTCCACTGTAAAGCCATGTCTTGTTGGCTGGATCACGGCAAATCAACACGTACCGGTACGACACCGTGCCCGTGCTGTTGATCAAGAATCCGTCTTCGCCTCTGTTCATTCGATCCGTTTGCTTGGGAGGTAGGACATCAAAGTCATTGAGTGGGATGTTGCGGTTCAGACCTGCCTCAGTGATCTGGACATGTTTCATCCGATTGCCGGTTCCAACCAGGACGTAGAGCCAGATGTGCTGTTCATCACCCATGGGAGTGGACATAAATGCACACAGCAACAGGTCAAACATTGAACTTGATCCAATTTGCGCGCGCCATGCCGCAATGTGGCCTGCCCTTCCACGGTCTTGTGGTTCATTTGCGGCTGAAATTCTTCAGACCTTCTGAGGCCCAAGGCCTGGCCTTCCTTAATATAGATGTGTAAACCAGTGATGGCTCCATGGCCAATCCCTTCCAGGCTGCGCCAATTACATGGTTGCACTTGAAGTAAACAGCTGAGGCTGCTACAGCAACCAAAAAAAACGCTTGCAGCATCTCCACGTCGCAGAACGAAATAAAAATATATATATAACAAACACCATCGTCTATCCAAATAGTTTTTACCAAATACACATATCCCAACAGTCTAGTGGAATACTCTTGGCATAGCCATGCCCAAATTTGTCTCAGGATATTTAGCGCGAAACTACCGCCAAAGTAGCGCTAGCGCTACAGTAAAAGCGATTTCTAAAGGCGTAAAGGCGTGATCTCTGCCTGTAAGCGAGATGGAAAACAATACCCGCCTGAATTCTAATATAATATACTTGCATACTTCTGATCCAAGATTTCTGAGGAATTTAGCACGGATGACAAATATATCTTATAGGAGGTATAGGCCTGATGATCACCATCAAATGTATACCATAAGGTTCTGGAATGGGACGTACCAGGGGGGAATTCGAACGATCGTCTGCGAATCGCACAATGGAACGCAGCATATCTGCTTGACATACATCAAAGAATACGTATCCATGTTATGAAGTAGTTGATTTGATTCATATCTTTGAAAAATAGAGGTTGACACGGTCAAGTACAGAAAATATACTATCTATTCTTATCTATTATTACCTATTCTTGTCTATTCTTATCTATTCCTAGCTGTTCTCATCTATTGTTATCTATCTATCTTTTTTTCCAATCTATACTGTATGTGTGATTTATGCATATTTACATACATACATACATACATACATACATACATACATACATACATACATACATACATACATACATACATACATACATACATACATACATACACTACATACACTACATACACTACATACACTACATACACTACATACATACATACATACATACATACATACATACATACATACATACATACATACATACATACATACATACATACATACATACATACATACATACATACATACATACATACATACATACATACATACATACATACATACATACATACATCATACATACATACATACATACATACATACATACATACATACATACATACATACATACATACATACATACATACATACATACATACATACATACATACATACATACATACATACATAATACATACATACATACATACATACATACATACATACATACATACATACATACATACATACATACATACATACATACATACATACATACATACATACATTACATACATACATTACATACATACATTACATACATACATACATTACATACATACATACATACATACATACATACATACATATGCGCTTATGAATTTATGAGTATTTCCATCTCAATTTCATCTATATTTTGATGTGTTCATCTTTTGTTGAGCTGTCTTAGAAGACAATGCCCCTGTCACAGCGGAAGGTGGACAAAAGACAAACACAATGAGTCAGACCAATGAAATCACAAGGCATTGCCAGAATCACACTTTGCATGTCTGGATTTCTGTAAGAATCTGCAAGACCTGGTTTTCCCAAGAAAGCCATATTTGGAGGCGAAACTTCCATGTCACTTTGAGGGGGTGAAGATCAGCGAAAACCAGCGAAGATCAGGTCCACTGAGCTATGGTTGAGACATGTTGAGACAACCATCCCAAAATTACTGCGATTTTGCTGATCAAAACCTGGATCCACCTGTGAATATGAAAATTGTTGATATAGCTGGGAGTTATGGATGTTCATCTAGGGAAAGATAGTCCCAGAGGTTTCCAGCCATCTACGTTTGTGGGGAATCATCCGATAACCAAAAAGATACTGAACTTCTGGTTAAAAATGACTCAGCGCAGTCGGCGTTGGAAGGTGATGCTTTTCAAGAACACAGTAGCCACCCCTGATTCAACTTGAGTGACCGTCTCAGCTGATAAGTTGTGAGGAATTCTTGGTATGATCAACTAAAATTCACAGTCTCTGTTAGTCCTGAGACAGTAGGTGACCAAAAAACAATACAGCCACATCTACATGGATGTGCCACAGTGATTGCACCAAACATAAATTGAATGTCACTTGGAATAGCATCCACGGTGATTGGTTTCTCAACTTGAGCTACCTCCAAAATTCTATTGCCCCAAAATGGAATATCTATTTTTCCTTCATTTTAAAGGGTCGCCTTCGTTTTACAAGGGTTTCGACCAAACCTTCACAAATATACGTGCGGTATCGCGCAGTCATCATTTCAGGCTAATGGCAGCAGCAATGGCAAAAGTTGTAAAAACATTAAAAAACAGTGCCAGGATGTGCCAGGATTAGTACTGTGACTCGTAGAAGCGAGGAAGGTGCTAGAAGAAGCAACAGTGGCAGCGCAAGCAGCAGGAGCAAGAGCAGTAGCAGTAGCAGTGGAGTAGCAGTGGCAGTAGCAGTGGCAGTAGCAGTGGCAGTAGCAGCAGCAGTAGCAGCAGCAGTGGCAGCAGCAAGTGACAGCAGCAAGTGACAGCAGCGACAGCAGTGACAGCAGTCACAGCAAGTCACAGCAGCAGCTACCAGCTACCAGCACCAGCACCAGCAGCATCAGCATCAGCAGCAGCAGCAGCAATCGCGGTGGTGCTGGTGCTGTTGGTGCTTTGCCGGTGCTGGTAAGACAAATGCCTGCAGCAAAAGCACAACTAGGCCCCGCAGTGGCAATGGTAGTTGTTGCAGTAGTCGCAGGATGGAGAAGAAGGTTTGCCAGCTCCTGGCCAGGTTCATGCCAAGCTGCTTGTCGTGAATTGTGCCTTCGTTTTTGCCTTCGTTTTGGCTTCGTTCCAGAACGCAAAACCAGACGGTAAAACGAAACCGCCGGATGAAAAGAATACTTGCAGGCGGAAAGCAGAAACTTGACAAAATGTAAATGCAGCAGGAGGAAAAACAAGATAGGAAAAGAAAAGCCGGGATCAACAGAAAGAAACGAAGGCGGAAAGGAAGCCAACAGAAACTGTCACAGGAAAGGCATGAAAGCAAGAAAGGAAACAAAAGGAAAACAAGGGAAAAATGGTAAAGACCAAGCGACAATAACTCCGTGATACCATTCTTGACGTTCGCTGCTCAAATGGAAATCTATCAACAAACTTTAGCTGTAAGGTTTGCCTTCGTTTTAAAGGGTCGCCTTCGTTTTTGCAGGTTTTGAGCTATATTCCATTCCAATACATCCCTTACATAGACCTTTTTGGTGGTAGCCCTAATTGATGCCCAATCCTGCTATTCTACAGTCGCATTGGCTTCTTGCTCTCCTGCTAACAACTAGTGACTACCTGTGCCGTTAGTGAGTTATGTGGTAAATCCAGTTAATGCATCCGATGATCTCAACGATATTTCCATTGTTTGGTGTATAAAAGATACCTTAAAACACCGAAAAAAGTAGTCCTAAATCGGTTCGTAACTACCCCCCTATTGACTACAGGAATCCCAACCAAATCTGTGACATGTGATATCTGGTCGTTGGTCACTAATACTATGAACTATCAACCCAGTAATTAACTATAAGCTATAGTAATCCCATAATATCTATGCCGTGCCCAAATACCTATGGCAGTGCCCCGTGCCTCACAACATGGTTGGTGCCACGCTTGCTGATGTCGTAAGGGTACTGTGGCAAAAATTGGCGACATGGGCTGCACGACTGAGGTGAAAACATGGGATTTTGATTAGTTGGAATATGGGGCACCATATGGATATGTGGAATATGTGGAATATGTGGAATTTGTGGAGTGGAATCTTAATGAGTTGGAATATGGTTATATGACCAATCTTAACTCTGCACCCCAAGTACTACTTGGTAGTGTTCATGAGCGAATGATAGCCGCCCCCATCCCATGGGAAACGTGGGGAAAGAACCCGTAGTGCCATCCATTGCAGGAAAACAATTTTCTATCACGGATACATTCCCCATGCTCGACTGAAACTTGATGAGAAACATCGCTAAGGTGGGCCCGTTGGGCCCTTGACCCTTGATTTGTCAACTCTTTTGTGATTGAACTGTCCAATCCATTCCACTTCACAAGGTAACAGGATCACTTCAGAACACACTTCTAGACATCACTTCAGAACACATGGCATCATGGGACTGGCAAGGGGCAGCATGGTAGGCTTGGAACCTGCTCACTTGCACCGGGTAAGGGAGGATGAGGCGGGGTAGGGTGGGATGGTAACGTACTCTCACATGCGCTCTGGATGGTGGGGTGGGGTGTGATGTTGATGAAGTTGATATAGATGATGTTGATGAAGTTGATGTAGATGATGTTGATGAAGTTGATGAAGATGATGTTGATGATGTTGATGATTTGATGTGGATGAAGTTGATATAGACGATGTAGAGTAGAGGATGTATGTGCTGTAGATGTGGATGATGTAGATGATGGGATATAGGAGAGATGTAGGAGATGCATTGATGTATTTATGTATTGTGGATGAAATTGATGTAGATGATCTAGGTCATATAAAACATGTAGAAGATGTTGTGTAGATGACGTAGGCTAATTTCGGCATTCTAAAGCGATGCTTGAGAGCGCGTTCTAAAGCAAGGGCCTTGCCCTTCACAATAGAGGCCCCTAAAAATTGGGAACCCCAGCATAAATAAAGCAGAACAAAGCCACTAATCAGGGGTTCTACAGAATGCTACAGATATCTTTGAAACATGGGCAGGAAAATCCCCCTTCGATGATTTTCCCAGCTATATTATAAACGTCATTTATGATTATACATACAAGTAGGGGATGTCCCATTAAAAAAAAAAAAAAACATGTGAAGCCACCATTTTCTTCGATGATTCTGCAAATACAACCTCCTCCTGCCGGGCCTTGTGGAGTGGACGGCGGAACAACCTGGGGTTTTCCAAGGTTTTTGCTCCGGGAATCTAACACTTTGCCATGGGAAAATAATGAACGTGGTCCACTGATAGATGATTTTACCGCATGTTTTACCTAAACATTGTGATCTTCCAGTTCGCAAACTGTTGAATTGCCACACAATACCCATTGCAACGATGTCCGTTCCTGTCGCAAATTATCCAACCATTCGACAAATTTGCCCAGTCAAATGGCACCATCAAAGATACGACACGTATTGGATCAATCTCTGTCTGAATTGGCTTCAATTTGTTCAGCCAATTTCTGGATGATTCTGGGATTACAGTAAAACTGAGATCCAATAATGGTGAACATGTGAAACTTCATGTCATAGTATGTTATTTTCGGATCTCAAATTGTAATAATTGGTATTCATAATTTCGTCATCCAACATATTTTATGTGTGTCTGCTTCTTTTGTTGATCCAAATCGGTTTCCGGTTTCAACTTCCAGCGTACGCCTTCTACGCCCGAAAACGCCCGAAAACCCTTGCTGAGCTTTCAGGCTTGTGAAGGCTGTCCTCTCCATCATCATTGTATTGTCCCGGGAACATGTCTTCCGGCAAACTGAGCCAGCAGCTGGACGATGTGAATCCCACTGATTCGTTGTATTCTTGAGACCCACAAGGTCCCAACAGGATGGGGCCCCAGTTCGGAATCGCTAAGTTGGTGCAAATAACTATAACAATAGTGACTATTGTGTGTGATACTTATAATAACAAGTTGGTGTATGATACGCAAATAACTATATTTAGATGGGTTTATAACTATGTCATAACAAGTTGGTGTATGATACGCAAATAACATCAAATAACTATATTATCTATATTTAGATGGGTTTATAAACCAACAAACATCACTGGGCCCCATCCTGAAGGTTGTGGCAAAGCAAAACATCCACTCAGCAACAAAAATGACAAAAATGGGTGATTCCACACATCTTGTACGCCCGGCAGTAGGACATACCCCAGTTGGGCTGGGTTTTTTATGGGCCATAGATACCACTATACCCATCCTGGCTCCAGCACCACACCCGGCATTCTTGGGCCCTGGCTAATTGCTCCAACCCTTGGTCCGATATTTCTTGTTCATCCTCAACTCCTGCAACAAAATCACCCACTTTTTCCCCCAGTCACCCCGGTGACCCCGGCAATCGCAGGCACCTCTCCAACAGCTATCATTCGGTTGTCATAGATTCTTGAAGACCCGTTAAGCAAGCATGGTTTACTGAGAAACACAAACTACCAAAGGGACAAAAATGGAAACACTTCCCAGCCCAGAGGGATCTATAATGGATCTATATTATATATCTACATTTATTATTGAAGCATTTTGAAGCGGTTGGTGACAGGGGCAGCTGGTCACCTCCCAGTATTTGGGCCAAATTCAATCAATTTCTGGCGTTCACATGGTTCCCACCCTTCACAGAATGTTATTCTATTCATGGGAAACCCTGGTCTCAACGGATTTAAACGGAAACTTTACCAAGTCAAGCTCTAAGGCCGGGGAAGATTTCGGTCATGGAACTATTGGTTTTTGTGGCGCAATCCCCATCAGTATGGCTAAACCCCAATCCTTGTGGATAAATGTTGGTTGCTTCAGTTGCTTCCCACCATTTGTTTTTGTTTGATTCCAGATTGACAAAGTCATATTCCATCTGGGCAAATGTCAGAAATGCGCATATTATACGCCCATTTGAGCAGTGTTCGAACCCGCCAGTCGTTCCTTTATACTGCCTGGTTAATAGGGATTCCCAGTTCATGGATTATGATAATTCCCAATATTGATAAATCATTACCATCACCAGTTAATGGTGATAATATGTATAATATGGGTTATCATTTACGTTGACGTCCTGTTGGGGTCGCTACAGTTCACCTAAACTCATAACTACATGGTTGATTCGCCTCCCCAAACACATACTGGTGGCTATATCCATCATAGGTTGTATCCCATGCATACATATGTATTATATATATATACGCATTGTGTCAAGAAGACAGGGTGCTCCAAAATCCAGTGGTTGTTCACTATTCGTCTCATCAATCTTGTTGTTTCAGACATTCACCAATCTGAAATAAAGACATGCTGGTGTCGTATGATTATGCATATGTGGGCATGTCTGAATAGCGGATCTCCCCAAACTATGCCAGACATCAAATCCGGGGTATGCCACGTCGCTGAAATGGGTCTCCGAAAATCCCTAATGAAAATGGATTGTACATGTTTATGTATATATGTATATATGTATATATGTATATATGTATATATGTATATATGTACATATGTATATATGTATATATGTATATATGTATGTATCTATGTATCTATGTATCTATGTATCTATGTATCTAGGTATCTATGTATCTATGTACCTGTGCATCTATGTATCTATGTATCTATGTATCTATATGTATATGTATATGTATGTGTGTGTATGTGTGTATGTGTGTATGTGTGTATGTGTGTATGTGTGTATGTGTGTATGTGTGTATGTGTGTATGTGTGTATGTGTGTGTGTGTATGTATGTATGTATGCATGCATGCATGTATGTATGTATGTATGTATATTTATACATGATTGGCTGGGGATGATTCCCGGAATCCAATTCCCATGATTCCAGGTTCGGTCACGACGTGAGGTCACATTTTTTTTTGGCCCAGGTCCTGTTTGGTGGGGAGCGCCTTCATCACGTCCTGATTCAAATATTGTGATTTCACCAAGCAACATGTTGACCAAGCTTAACTAAGCTTGCTAACATTGATCGCCTGGCTAATGACATAGTTAGATGATCTGAAAGATGGCCAGGCGAAACCTTGCCACACATCACGCCAGCAGGCCACAACAGATTGATTTCTAGACAGAAACAATGCTTGAATCATTCAAATGGCAGTGTGTCAAAACCAATAGTACCCTGGTGAACATCAAAATAGCTGGGATTTATGGATGTTCATCCCCCTAAAAATGGTATTAATAGGTATTGATCCATAGCCAAATGTGTTTTAGAATGGGATAACCATTGGATAATAATGCCATTAATGGATAGTCTTAAATGGAACTTTATATCGGAAATCTTATGATGCCTTTGAAATGTCCATCCCAAGGAGAGGTCAATGGTTGGTGTTTGATCAAAATATGAATTGGGTGCAAACATATACAGATATGGGGGGGTTCCATAAATGGTTCCATAAATGGGGGGATCCCCAAATGCTTGGTCTATTTAGGGGGAAAACCATCCATAAATGGATGATTTGGATGAAAATAGGGGGTACCTCCATTTCAGGAAACTGCCATATACATAATATGTATATATATATATATATGTATACATATAGGTCCATAAGGGATATCATGTGACTGGAGCTACAAGCTTACGGCGTACGGATATCGTTTGAGATCTTCCCATTGGGGATGCAATATGAACCACGTCTGAAGCCATCAAGTCGTAGGAGACGGGAAAAAAAAACATATAGAACCCATTTTGATGGCCATATCCAAGTGCAATATATATATATATAATATATATATATCTCTTCCAAACATCCATTTTTGTTGGTGGTCATTTTTTTGCAAGTTTGGGAGGTATAAACTCCATATCCAATAATTTGATGGTTTAATCCGCTATAAACATAAAGCAGTATATCCCCAGTAATAACAACCGACCAAAAAGATGCAATTTTGAGTGGTACAAAGGGATGTAACAAATCCATGGTACTTAAATATAGATACCATAAATTTACGGATGTTACTAAAGATATATATTATATAGATATAGGATATATCCCCATTATATCCCATTCTATATATCTATATATGGTTTTCTCAGGAATTTCCATGATATCAACATATAAGATATGTATATATATATAGATATAGATATGGCTATGAGTCAAAACCCTGGCACTCTACGTACTATAAAATAGATGGTGAATGGATTGTTATCCCCCCAGTCATATGGTATTTTTATTTGTATATACAGTAATAGGTTTTGATCCATCCCTGGTATATAATAATATTTATATATATACCCTCTGGTAATTTAAAATAGCTATTGAACATGTCCATAGAAATAGTGGATCTACCCATGAAAAATGGTGGTTTTTCGAATCAGTTGTTTGTATGTTTACCAGAGGGTATATAGATGGGGATGATCCCCCATAGATCCTTTCCAGCTTTCCAACTTAAAAGGCCGCCTCCGGATCGGTGGCAGCATCCAACTCTTCAGTGAGCTCGGCTCCCTGTCGAGCAGAGATGGCGATATGTCGAGCTGATTGCTATACTGATTCATCAATTGGTTGGTCATTGGATATAGCAATTCTACTATGTTTGAATTGCTATTTCCAATGACCAACTGCTGTAGCAGTTGATTCGCAAGCAATTTATGAAATATATTGAAATATCATGTATGATAAATCCCAAAGAAAATCTGAGACAAATGTTACGCGGTGAAGTCGTTGCGAGGTCGCTACGAGAGTGGCACTGATCCTTCCAACTGTTGAGGCAGTAATTGATTCGAAGACATATATATTTTAGTGCATATATATATATATATGATATATATATACAAGGATATATATATATATAAGGATATATATATATATATGATAAGGAGAAGCCTCCAAACAAATCATGTACAGTATTCGTATTGCAAGGAAAACATATATATATATATATGAGTATAATGTAATATGTTATAGATTAAGTATATGTTTTTAAGATTTTCCATTGCCACAACCAGGGGATCTGTTCAGCACATCAAGGCATAGCTTTTTGCCCGCTTCAATCAGGGGGAAATTAGCGAAAAAAATCCAAGCACTTGCGGAGGAGGGACACATTTGGCCACCGAACAACACCAAAAACAGGTAATCATAGGTGAAATATTATGAAAGGTTAAAAAAGAACCCAAAAATAGCGGCCAAATGTTGTTTCTCATTCCGCAACATGTTGTTTTTCATAGAGTTTGATCAGACCATTTTTTTTGAACGTGTCGGTTCCCTGATGTTCCCTGAACCCGACATTTACAGTGACGACTGGTGGGATTCCGTGGCGCTTGCGCAACCGCCCTCTCTGACGGGCGCACCAGTTTGGGTCCACTGAAACGGACGGGCTCCGTCAGTCCCAGTCCTGGGATGGGACGAGTGGGACCCTGCTGGATGTTCGGGCGAGGTCACCTTGCCAAGCGCCTGCCAATTTTTTTCCCCAGTCGGAGGTTTCTGAAAAGTCACAGGGGTACCTCCAGAATATCTTTAAGTCATGTGATTTTCGGAATTTCCTATGGAGTTTTACATAGTTTTGCCATCCAGCGACTATTGGGGTATCCCGGCATCCAACCATGACTATGGAGGAAACTCCCCATGACAGACACCTCGCGGCCACTGAATCGGCCCCAAGTCACGTCGTCCCTCAGAGCGCATCCACTGGTCCCAGGCTTGTTCGAACTTCCTCGGTTCGCGGACGGAGAGATGAGACCTTTTCTGATCCACTTCATGGGATATAAATCACGGGTTAATAACTTGGGTGAACAAGTAAATGGGATACACAAAAAATGATGCACTTCTGGGATACATGGGTTCAAACCCTAGATTCAAAGCATCTACATATTTGTTTAATCATTAGTACTGGTATGTACTGCTATGTTTGTGCTAGTATATTTTGTAGGATGACATAAGATTCCAACTAACACAACCATACATTCATGAATATAAATAACACATACACTAACATGACATGCAACGCGTTCAACACACTTGAAAACACATTTGTTAGTACACTATAGTATCATGTGGTAAACCCAACAATAAACCTACTATTTGGGGATGATATTTACCAGCCAGTTATGGTAATATTGGGGATGTTTCGTTATTGGGTTAACAACAGTAATTGGGATCATTGTATAACAATCTTCAGTCAAAAGATGTCCCAAGATTATATATACCTTCTTCATAGTTCCCGATCAACCCCAAGCAGTTACCTTTTAGTGATAGATCATCTAAAAATATGTTTTTGTTTATATTTATTGTGATATTTATTATGATATGTATTATGACATTTATTCATGGTTAATTATTCATGGTTACCCTCTGGTAAATTAACATAGACCATGAAAATAGCATTTTTTTCAATGGAACCAATCTTCCAATCCCTATCTGGCAGGGTCGATGTTCATTTTCTGGAGGGTAACAACTGGTGATTTTGGTGATAATAAAAATTATGATATTTATCAAATGACATTTATGACATTTATGACTATGGTTATCCTCATGGTGATTCTCCTGGTGATGAATAGATGAGAATCACCATAGAATAGCTACCCCCATAGATAACCATTTACCATTTTCTATGCTTATTATGAATAGCTACCCCGTGCCGGGTGTCCCAACTCCTATCTCCTGCCGGAAACCTTGGTGTCCCAACTCCTTGATCCGTCGGAGCTTCGTTCGACGAGCCAACTGGCGGCCGAAACAGGTCATCCAGGTCATCCAGGTTTCATTGGACCCCGTGGGGAGCGGGGTTTCATTGGGAATCCAAGGCCTATCTCGGGAATCCAAGGCGTGACTACCCGGCCTGGTAAACCTACAAAAAACTCATGGGAACATCACCATTTTTAATGGGATTGAATGGGATTTGATGGGATTTAGCCTCTGGTAAACATACAAAAAGCTATGGAAGATCACCATTTTTAGTAGGTACATCAACGAACTTTCTCTGGCCATGTTCAATCGCTATGTAACAAATTACCAGAGGGTATATGGGGGATAACCCTAACATAGGGCTACCCCCACATCATCAAATTAGACCAAATCATAGTATTGAAACAGATTCTTTTGGGGTACCCCTATTTTAGGAAACCTGAAAATATCCAATGAAATATTAGATTAGATCCAATGATAATAGGAGATTATCCAATATCTATCTATGCGTTTACCCCCAATGATATTGACCCCCAATGATATTTATCCAATACATAGGATGTAATATCAGGAGGGTACATACACATAGATAAATAATGATAGATATAGGATATGCTACCATTGGGGGTATAAGCTTATGGGATTTACTAATTGACCACAATATGTGATGTTCTACATACCCACAGATATTATAGGATTATTGGATATTATAAATATATATATATATGATATCTAACCATAATCATGGTATATAGTTGGAGGATATGTATATATATATATAAATGGTGGTAAGTTGCGAAATAGGATAGTTGTATATAATTGTGGGTATATCCTAACGGGGATCTACTATCCATAATATGGGATATGATGACGTTTAAAGTTGATAATATGATATAATCAACCAACATGATATGATCGCTGGGTTTGCCCAATACTGCTTGATTGCCCCCTTAGATATAACCATTCAATCGCGAACCTGTCTGGAATTTCAGGGTCGTTCGTCGTGAACCCAATGCCGGCTTCGGTGACATTTCATAGCATGCCACCAAATGATTTCATATCCTCAGCTTTCGCATATTACATCTTATTACATCATATTTCCATGTTCGTTGATGTCCATGATGTCCTACTGGCAGCTATTCCAAGTGCTAGCACTTAAAAGATCTCTCACAGGACATCATCTTGCACTGCCCGCCCGCATGTTGTAGTCCGCACGCCACTTTCCAACCCTGTAGAGTGGACGGAAGTACTGCTGCCTGGCTGGGGCCACTGGGTCCAGGAAAGGGTCCAGGAAATGATGTAAAAATGCTGGGTGTTCCATAGCTATGTTTTGGTGACTGAAGGGAAACAGCTCCAACGAGGGATAGCTTGCATTTTGACTTACAAAGCTGGAAGTGAAGATGAAAACCCAAGCTTTTGAACGTCTTTTTTCAGATGGTGTCCTTGTCCGTTTTTCGGATAGAAAATGTGAACTCCCCATTCCAATTCTGGGAGTCTGTCCATGAGTCAGTCAAAACAACAGGTTCCAGTTCAGGCAAAACAAATGGCTACTGGCTACTAGCCATCTTTCGCATGAATTATCCGCTTTCTTTAAGTGAATGATTGGAGTATGACTCATTATGTCATTATGACTCAACATTCGCCACTGACCCACAACAATTGCCATGGGATGAAAATGACCGTTGGATTGGATCTACGATGAATATATCGACAGTTCAATTGGGCGTTTAGACCAACTAGCTGGAAGAGCCCCACTGTATCATAAATATATTTCTCATCTATATTAATTACATATATGTATGTCAATATATGTATATTTATTATAATATTGAACGGAGAATATGCAACTCGCTATTTTAGCAGCGGTGTTCTTGAGCCAAAGGTTGGCGTAGCAACTAGTGAGAACCCTATATCCCGTCACCCCTCCTGTACAGAGGCTGGGATTTTCCTAAGCTGATGTACACTCATTCCAAAGCCTTTGCAGCTTCGGCTCTACCATGAGAGTACTCGAACCCCATGCTTTGCATGTGTCTTTCCATCTCATTCGCAGGTAAACCTTTGGTGCACAAATCAGCTACGTTCTGCTTTGTCGGGATCTTCACCAGTTCGAATTCATGTAGTGCAAGCTTTTCTTGCACCCACAGAAAGCGAGTTTGAACATGCCGTGAGCGGCCTAAGCCCTGACGGTTACATGTTCCCAGCGCAGCGGATGAATCTGTGTGCACTTTAAGTTTTGGTTGTAGGCCCCATCCTCGCAAGATCTCCTGTAGCGACATTCCGATGGAAACTCCTCGAACGATCGAGTAGTATTCCGCTTCACCGGAACTCAAGCTGATCGTGCTCTGAAGAGTGCTCGAGGCCTTCACCGTGTGGCGGCCAAAGGTTGCCACAAGTCCACTTGTTGAGCGCCTTGTAAGAAGACACCCAGCGAAGTCGGAGTCCACGTACATGTGGATCGTGTCAGCAAACTTCTGGCGACCAAACTTCAAAAGTACACGTGGTTTCCCTTTCAGAAATCTCACCAAGCGTTTCAGATCCTGAAAGTCAGATTCTTTGGGCTCATGCATTCTTCTTGATAGGCATTTCACTGCCTCCGCGATGTCAGGTCTGTCCTGTGCCACATACGACGCTCTCATCACCAGAGACCGGAAGAAACTTACACGGTCCGGTGTGATGGTCGGGGTGGTCAACTTCAAGTTGGCCTCCGTGGCTGACATTTTCTCAGATGGTGTCTTGACTGGCTTACAGTTTTCCATTTCTAGATCTCGTACCATCTGGTCAACGTGGCGGGGATCCGCCTCATAGGATACAGAGCCTTCCTG
Organism: Cladocopium goreaui; assembly: GCA_947184155.2. Classification (NCBI taxonomy): domain Eukaryota; class Dinophyceae; order Suessiales; family Symbiodiniaceae; genus Cladocopium; species Cladocopium goreaui. Next base: position 381,507 of record CAMXCT020006550.1, on the reverse strand, counting down.
CTCGTTGTAGGTCACGATTCGATTGAGCACTGCGAACTGCTGATGCCGTTCTCCAGGACCGATCGATCCATCGACCCGCAGATCATATTTGGACCTCAAGGTGTCCTCAAGGTATTTCTGTCCAGCATCATCAGCAAGCACCACGAAGTCATCTCCGTGTACAAGAACTCGAATACCACCGTAACCTTCATGGTAAAAGCAGGATGGCCAAGCTTGATTCTTGGCAAAACCAGCTCGGATGAGAAGTTCTGTATATGATCTTTGCCAGATCGCTGATGCATCGCGTGTTCCATACATGCTCTTAACGAGCTTGCCACAAAACCCTTCTTGTCGATCTCCTTCAGGTAACTGCACGAAGATATCACGCTCTGCCTCTCCATAGAAGTGAGCGCGTGATATGTCAAGAAGACGAACTTTCAGTGCATTGCCAGACTTGGATCGTCTCAAAGTCACCATAAGCGATAGAAGCAATTTCAGCGATTCCAAAGGCGGCATCGAACTGAAGGACGCATAGTCCGGAATGAAGTCAGCATTGCTGGCCCGTTTGATCTCTCTACAGACCAGACGTGACCTGTAGTTGGGGTGTGTTGCATCCCCTTTGTTTCTGTCAATCCATTTCATGGTGATGACCGGTTTTCCAGACTGTTGGGCTTCTGTGAGTGGAACTTTGATATAGATACCCTGTTTGTGTACCCATGCTAGTTCTTCTTGTCGAGCAGCTCTGACCTTGTCAACATCCAAGACAGCACCGGAGTGTGCGTCAAGCACTGGCTCCACGATGGTGTCATCGCTGTCGGGCAGCTGCTTCCAAAACTCCTCCTCTTCATTGATCACAGGTCCAGCATCGGGTACTGGGCCATGTGAAAGTGAGTGTAGTTCTCCATCACATTCCAGTTGGCGCCTAATGGCCTTGAGAATTGCGTGGACAAGCTTTGGTGGGTATTTCTGGGCAGCTCGGGCTCGTCCATCAACAAGATGTACATGGCGGTGCCAAACTTTGCCTTCTTTGTTTGAACAGCACCCTTGTAGGGTCTGTGCCAGGATTGGAGAGTTCGTGAGCCAGGTAGTTTCTTTCTTCACTAACCCTTCACCTTGGCCATCGGCGGCCTTCATTCCCCAACGGCACATTGGTCCAGTGACCTCATACACCCGTTCATCTGCCCTCAGTCTCTTCACAGCTCTCTCTTCCCACGAAGCGGCCCCTTTAGGGTGCTCATGGTAGAAGTACCTTCCAGCATTCATTTGATGCTCATACGCTGAAACTGCCGTGCGCAGATGTTTGCGACCATCTTTTAGTCTCTGCGCTCGAACTTCAGGTGAAACATTGCCCTTCGCATCCACAATGTTTTGCAGCTTCGAGAATGGCCCACAGGGAGGTGAGCCGCCGAGGAACTCTGGTTTCTCATAGTCAAGCAGTTGAAACAGATCACGAATGTGTTCATCTTTACTCAAGTCCCAGTGAGTTCCATCACCACGCTTTGTCTCCAAGTCAATCGAGAAGCCAGGTGCTAGCCCGACCACTTGGGCTTGTGCAGCCACACGCGGTGGAGAGAAGATCTCAGCAACCTTCCCTTTTGCGATCACATCTTTGAGCAAGGAACACAGATGTAGCATCTCCTGGTTTGTCTCAGGACTTGTTGGTGCAGCGGCAGCACCTTCCGGAACACCAGATGAAGCATCCGGTGCCGGTGGTCCGGCTGACCCTGAAGCCTGAGCTGAAGATTCATTGTAAAGATCTTCAACGTCGACTTGTGAACTCCTTTTCTCTCCTCGGGATTGTTCTTGTTTCTGCCTCTTTGGGCTTCCTTCTCTTTCTTGTTCTCTCTGTCTGAGTTCTCCACGAAAATCGGTGTCGACCAGTGGTTCACCAACAGCCTCACTTGCATCCATTTCCGCATCCAAAGGAACACGGTCTTGCAAGACTGGTTGTTCAACTTCCCCTCCTGGGACAACTGGTGGTGCAGCTTCACCACCTTCTGCCCCACCACCCTCAGGCGGTGCAGCCGCGCCTCTTGGGCGCCTGCCTTGTGCAACTCTCTCTCTCGCTCTTTTGATCCTTTCTTGACCTTCTGGAGTCTTGTCAAGTTCGATCTGGATTCTTTGTCTGCACTCAGCATTGTGAGCTCGGCTTGGCATCTCAAGTATTGCTGCTTCACATCCAGGACACAAAGGTGTGTGCCCATGCTTTTCCAAGTCATTCTTGGTGACATAGAGGTTCCTTGGGATCACTTCTTGCACTGCAGGCCTTTCACGAGGCGCTGCAACATCGGGAAGGGCGATCCTCAGTCCACCATGTTCTCGTTCTTGCAACCTCCAAGGAAGGCCACGTAGCGAGTCAAACTGATCATGTTTGAACTGATCGTCAGGTGGGCGTCGATGGATCGAGTTCCCCTTCATGATTCCACGTTCCGTCATGACAAAGACGTCTGAATTTCTGTTTCCAGTTCCAACGTACATCCCAATGGATACCCTTGGAGCAAGGTCATTTCTCTTGCCCCCACGATTGGCCCTCGGCCTATACAGGATGCTTTCACCGAACCTCACAAGCGGAATCCGCCATTTTCGTCCATAGGTCCGCTCAAAAGCGGTCTTTCCATCAGTACCTACTCGGTATCTCGTCAAGAGAAAGGCAGCATGCCGCGGGAGCCAAACCAAAAGTGGATGGCCCGGATCTACCTTCCTTTCCAGCTTGAACTCCAGGTCGCTGAGGAGAGCACGACATTGTCGTTTTATCTCTCGCACTCCCACTTCGATAAACCCATTGGCTTGATGGTCTTCTACTGGGGTTTCCACCAAGTGCACTTCGATGTGGGTCTTTATCTCCTTAACCTTCTGTTTAAGGGATACCAAGGAGGGTTCACCGTCAGACTTAAGGATTACCTTATTAAAACCAGCATCATCCAAAACTCCCCCAAGCCACGCGATTGCGAACGCATCCGCCCCTTTTCCCGGGAGAACGCTCGCCCAAAATCTCTTGGTCTTGTGGCACTTCGCCACAATGCTCGGAAGGGTCGCCTCATCCGCAACCTGGTCCTGGTTCATATAGAAGTAGTCCAGGCTCAGCGTGGGCAACTGCGTTTCTGGCTCATCAAGTTCCTTAGGCACATGGCGATCAGCAGTCACACGTGCCCTTTTGCAGTGCAAGCACCAGCTCCGATGGACAACATGTCCAGTGCTTTCATGTTCGTCAACTTCAGCTTGGGATGGTTGATGTGGTTCTTTCTTCACAATGGCTTTCCTCTGTTCTTCACCGATTTCCAAATCAACTTCATCTTCAAAGGCATCTGCTCCGGCTGAAGCAGCTGGAACATCGCCTGAGGACCCTGCTCCGGCCGAAGCGGCTGAAACATCGCCTCCATCTTCCATGGCATCGGCTCCGGCTGAAACAGCTGGATCCTCGCCAACAGCGTTGATTTGTGGTCTTACTCCTCTTGAGGATGCCCCTGAAAAGGTGACACCCAATAGTCCAACACATAGATGCCTCGGCGATTGTGCACAATGGGCATTGAATCGCCATAATCTCGGATCAGATCTTTCATGGCCTTCGAATAGGCCCGTCCCGCAGGAGTGTTTCTTGGGATCAATCTCCCCGAAGATGGTCCAAGGGCGATGTGGTAGTTCTTGGCGATCTCGGAACCTGAAAGAAGTGGCCGATGCACATCTGCAACTCGGCAATCGATTGGGATCTTGTTGCCAGATTCGTCGTATCCCACCAGCTTCACACTTCCCTGATCTTCGATGGGTTCCGCATTGGCTGCCTTGTAGCTTGCTCCATTGGACTCGCTCCTCGGGTAGTCCTTGGCGAAGTCAAGTGGTACTGCAGTGATGGCAGCACCGGTGTCGATGTTCAACTCTGCTCGTTCCCATTTTCGCCAGTCGTCAGAGGCCCCCAAGCTGTAGACTGCAGCAGGAGCCGATCCAGCTCCACCATCGGGGTCTCCTCTGCCTGGTCGGTCTCGAGGCTCATCGGGCTCTTCGATGTAGACTTCTTCCATTTCATCATCATCTTCATCTGCATCCACTTCAGTGTTTTCCTTCAGAACCAAGGCTGGTCGGTTCTTCCTCGCCATCTTGCGCGCCACATTGCGGTTGCGATTCTTCTTCACCCTGTACCCAACGCTTCGAACACGCTTGGTCATGGGTTTCTTCTTGGGATCCTTCCGCAGCAACTTGGCCTCGTCGTCCGGGAACTGCCTCAAAGTTTTCCGCTCTTCCATTGAAAACTCTATCACTGTGCTCTGACCAGCTTTGCCCACAACCACCGTCTCGATGCCCGCATCCAAGTTGTCTTCATCCTCGATTCTCACTATGCCTTCTGGATTTTCTGGGTTGTCAAAGCGTTCATGCCATTCTTTGTCAAGTCGAATCCTTTCAGCCGCACGTGCCTTGACTCCTCCTCGTCGGTGGACGATTGCACGTCTTCTCAAACGTTCATTTCTCCAGGCCACATTGTGTGCAACACCTTTGGCAATCTCGGCATGGTATCTCGAGTCGTGGAAAGAAGGATCGCTGATGTTCTGCTTTGTGATGTGCGGTGCCTTGACAGATCTGTTCCTCAAAGCCGCTAACATCGCATCTGACTGGCCATCTCCTGAGCCAGGATCTTCCTCTTGGGCTTTGCGGATTTGCGAACTCAGCGCAGCCTTCAGCATCTGGACAAGTCGAGAACCTGAAGTCGAGGCTGCCGATGATGCCTTGACAGGTGGTGGTGGCTTCACCTGAGAGCTTTGCCATCCCGGTGGTGGACATGGCGGAGTCTTGGGTGAAGCTACTTGGCTTTGCCATCCTGGTGGTGGTCCTGGTGGAGTCTTGGGCGAGGCTATCGGCTGTTGTGGAGGTGATGCAGGCCATGCTATAGGTGTCGGTGGTGTCTTTGGCAAAGGTGTAGAGCTACGAAGAAGTTCTTCTGGAGTCTGTGGCCCATGCCTCAACCTTCTCCTTGGTGGTGGTGTCATCGAAGTCATTCGAAAGCGTCGGAGTGCTGACTCCGGAGTGACTGGCCCTGATCTGCTTGCTTTGCCTCTCTTTGGTGTTGAGCTCTTTGGACTTCTGCCCCTCTTGGGTCTTCCCTGTGGCGTTCGAGGTGCCTTGGAAGACGCGGACTTGGATGTAGTGGTCTCGTGCTCGGTGACCTCCTCCAGTCGAAGCGACCGAAGGGGTCTTGAGCCACTCGATCCACTCGGTCCATCATAGTCGGGGTCGTCCCACTCTTCAGGCCATGACGCACGTGGGTGAGGCAAAGAAAACCACCTTCTGCGACTTGTCGAGGCTTCCGACTCCTCGGACTCGGGATCGACCTGGAAACTTTCGTCGTCATCCTCGTCATGTGGTGGCCCATCAACGCCATAGAGCGTTAAACCATTTGCTGCTTGTTGACCATCGTCGCCATCAGCTGCGTCCCAGTCTTCTGCTTCTGGTTCACCTTGTTCGACATTGTTCACAGATTTGCCTCCTTTGGGCTTCTGCTTGTGCTTTCCGGGGCTGCCTTTGCCCTTGCCCTTGTCCTTATTCTGATTGCTGTTGCCTTTGCCACCCGTCCCCTTATGTTTGGGGCCTCCAGGTGCCCAGCAATCTGCCCGCAGATGTCCTGGGCGTCCGCAGTTGTGACATGTTCTCTTCTCAGCTGTTGCATTTCCCTTTCCAGGTTTTCCTCCAGCTCCCTTCTTGCCCTTACCTTTTCCCTTCGCATCTTTTCCAAAGCTTCCGACATCCATAGGATCGTCCCCACGGCCATGTGCGTCGTAGGGCTGGCTATTCACCACCTTGATCTTGTTGCCGGTGGCATGTTCCACATAGGACTGGATCTCGGACAGCATGGACTCGAACGTCTTGAAGCGATCTCGATTGAGAACGAGATGACGCTCGAGCTCTGCCGGCACCAATCGTTCAATCACGTTGATCTTGATGTCTTCTGCCAACATCGTTCGGTTGCCAGATGCGTCTTTGCGACGTTCATAAAGTCTGATGCTGTCAAGAAGCTTCTCCAGGTTGGACGGCAAATCTTCCATCTTGGACCGAGCCGGTGACAAGATTGCATTGAGGAGAGCGCGTTTGCGACCACCAGTGGATGGGTCGTACCTCCGCGTGAGCTTTCTCCAGCTTTCGATGCCGCATTCCCCGGTGTTCAGCACGATGTCAAAGGGCTCACGCTCTGTCAGCATTAGCAGCGCGTCCCAAAGCTCGCGTCTCAATTCACTGATGTTCGACACCTGGTCAATGGCATCTGCTTGACTCCCAAAAGCCTTGTCGATGTCATCTGCAGTGATTGCATGATCGCAATCTTCGGCCCAAACCAGAATCTCACGAAGGTCTTTGCGAACACTTGCAAGATAGGAGGACGTCTTGATTTTCCATGACAAGAATCTTTCGGCTGTCCCATCAAACTTGTCGGGCTTGCCAAGGCCCTTGTTGTCGACCAACCGGACTTGTTCTTTCGATCTAAGGGCGTCCACAAGCTCCTTTTGTGACTGCACCAACTGTGCCAGCGCACTGCCAGGTCCAGCTGAAGCAGCCGAACCGGCACCAAAAGAAGCGACCTGTGCTGTCAGTTCAGCTTCTCGGCCTCTTAGTCGATTGACCTCGGTCTGTAGTTCCTGGAGCGACTGGAGGACCTGTGCCGCTTGTTGTTGGTCCATTGCTAAGACCCTGGAGCGTATCGCTCCGCTACCATGAACGGAGAATATGCAACTCGCTATTTTAGCAGCGGTGTTCTTGAGCCAAAGGTTGGCGTAGCAACTAGTGAGAACCCTATATCCCGTCATGGATGAGACTTGTGAGGTGTGCGCTAGATGCCAGTGATGGATCATACTATGTTGATAATATATACTGTACACATACATATGTGTATATATATATACACACTGTATATACATATGTGTATATATATATTTATAAACATAATATATATATATGTTGGATATTGTTGGATTGTATCATATTCTACCTGAGCAAATTGTTGCAAATTATCCTGAATATTCCTGAGCCAGAATATATAAATCATGATCAAACACACACCTGAAATAACATAAAATTTGGCATGGTCATACTCAAATATACTAAAATACATAAACTGTATTAAACTGTCGTTTGCATTGATTTCTGATGTTGTGGTCATTACAAGTCACCGATAACCGGTGTATCTGATATGCCCTGGCCATGCCATCCCTCGGCTCCCAACGCAGAAGCGACCACACAACGCGCAGAAACGTAACCTCGAAGCGAGGCTGGCGGTGACTGGGATCCCTGACCGTCACACCACTTTTAATAAAGCCACGGTGACGACAGGGGATCCACCATTTTAGGAAATCCCTATCAATATACATATATATATATACATATATATATATATACATATATATATATACATATATATATATATACATAACTGGAAATACAACTAGTAACAATGCAATAACTAGGGTGAACTGGTTGCACTACTTATGGTCGTTAGGGAGCCAATTGCTGCATCTGATCTGATCTGATCTGGAAAAACAAACAGGTGAACCAAACATAAAGATCATTTGTCTAATGGATTCATGGCTTGCAATGCAGCATGTGGAACCCCAAGAGAACCACGGCAAGAAGCACCCAGTGATCTCATCCCAAGAAGTGTCTAATATTCCCAGCGAAGTTCCCTAAAGTGACCTGACTCACAACACTTCAGCAGGGTGGGTCATAGTCACCGAGGGAGACCCCCAATTCCCCCAAGATCAACGCCGCCCAGGGAGCAGGATAAGGGCATCCATTCCCGCTGAATCCACGATGTTGCTGTCCTTCCACAGGATCATCTTCACTGGGTTGGGCAACCAGGGCACTGATTAAATGAACAGTCAGTCTTAGGGGGATCATAACATTATATAACATTTAATTTGTGCCTATGGTTGGATAATAGAAAGAACAATGTTGTTTAATCATATTCCAGTGAATCCCTCCAATCAGTCGATGTTTTTTCATGTTGTTGGGATGGATCACAAGACGGTCACCATCGTCCTCCAGCGTCATGACTCTGCGAAGGAGTTGGTGAAGCCTGCTTGGGTTAACTGCTATTTCCGGCCATAACTGTAAGCAAAATAAATCCAATAAAACAGATATTTCGGAATTCCAAACATTGTATGTCCAATTGGGAAGCACATGTTTGGGATTGGAATTGGCAAGCAATGTTTACATAGGGAGACGTTTATGAGTAGGATATCACGGGGAACAAAATTAATTTTTGGAACAGTGGATACATGGAAATGAACTACTCCCATGGTTTGAAACATCGTATGATTCTATGATGATAATCTAATGATCAATGCTTTGGAATTGATAGAATGATGATATGAATCCAATCATAGAAGTATAATTATAATACTTACAATCCCTGGTGATGCTCCTTGATAATTTCATAATATTCATCCATGATGATCAAATGATGTTCTCAGAATTGGATGAACTCAGTGGGTCCCCAGGGACATCCTTTGAGACTTCCAGAGATCACACTACAGTCCAACGCAAATTCACCAGCTCCGCCGAGTTGCATACAGTAGATATAAAAGTTACTGTAGTTGGAAGTGAACCTACCTTACCGTGGTTGTAAGTGGGTGTAAAACACATGTAAAATTCAACTACATCACGGATTTAAGCTGTAGACACCGAAGATGCCCGATATATTTTATAGATTTTCCGAGTTCCATGGATTCAAATATCCCAATTATATCCCCTGTGATTAGCATTACTATTCCCATTACTGTATAATAATTATCCAATTAGAAAAAACATAAATCATCAATAATCGTAGCGTTGTTAACATTCATAAAACCATGTGTTCTTCCTTTTATTATCGCAACTAATGTGGTAAACCCAATAGTAAACTATCCCCAGTATTCCCATAAATAGCTTCCATATACAATCCACCAACTGGTAGGCAAATTGAATTTACCAAATTCTCCCAGTAGGAACATATGATCATCCCATTCTTCATATCACATATCCCATGAATCATTGATCATCCCATTAGAACAACACTAGTATATGATATATCATAGCAACGCCAAAAAAATAGAAGTTCGTAAAACATAATAATAATAATAATAATAAAGCATTCAAAAACAGTGAGAATCTACTGTTCTACCTTTTCGGGGGGTTGTTAACTATCCCATAATTAATGTTAATGGGGATCTCAACTAGTATATTAGTACATTGTCCATATTGATATCCCATCACTATCCCATTCATTGATATTAGCAGCGTCTTTATTATCCCACCATTAATACACTTGTTCATTGACATAGTTCATGGGACATTAGTGGGATATAACTCACAAGATCTCACAAGCAATAATTACTTGTTCATTGGGACTATGGTGATATATCCCATCATTAATCGTTATTCTCATTGATATTGTTATCCCATGATTAACATCATTGGGAATAGGGATATCATGAAAAGTGTTATGAAATGAATACTAATATTCTGGAAATTTATATTCCGCTACCCTAGGGTAGACTAACATAGATGTAGATCATGTTCCAAACGAAACCATGGATTTTCCACACCTGTCTTAGTTTACTCTGGGGTATATATATATAATTAATTCTATGCATCCCATTCTAAATTATCATAATTAACCTGACATATTAGCCAGATGAGCATTGGCCAATTGGTATTGGGAAATTACATCCCGTATTCTTAATATTCATCTGAGATTCATCTGGCTAAAAAATTCACAATTAAATGTAATTACCCTGAAGTAAGGCCAATACACCGGGGAAAATTCCCATCTGCACCGGTTCAAGGCTCCGCATCGCCTGCACGGCACCTGACCTGTGATGATTCGCCGCAGGACCGCGCGCTTGTAGCCGCCTGTGATTTTCCGATCAAAACCTTGGGGTTTTACGTTGCCATGTTTGATTACTGGGGATCAACATCTGCAGAATCTGGCAGACGATTTGAAACACATATATGATATGAGAAGGTTTCATGTAACATATCCTTCGAGCCAATTCTCAAATTAAGCTGATTTCAGCATTGAAGATTGGGAATCCATGCCCGCAACATGGAGAATGAGCTACTATTTTGGTTGTTTCCAACTCCCATGTCTCGAATGAATTCATGGTTTGCCACTGTTCCTTTTCAAAAAGAAGTTTAGACATATATATGTATATATATATATGTATATATATGTACATGTATATGTACAAGGAATATAAAATGGATAATAATTCATATTGGGTATAACATGGTATAACCCTTGAACCACTACAATTATCCATTATTTAGCTAGTTACTAGTTGATATCGCCAAGACACGAGGCTTGCGCCCTGGTACGGGCACGCTGGAACCGAAGCCCTGCGCGGTGCGTGCGAAAAGATCCGGCGACGTCAAGGGGAAATGGAGCCCAAAATTGGGATGTTCATGTATTTTTCATATGTTTTTGCCAACAAAGTGGCACTTCTACATACTTCTACCATGAAAATCATGAGGATTATTATTAAGGATTCAACTTTTAACCTGCGAAACTACATGGGTCTAATGAACTCAAACTTGCAATGAGGTGCGGGTCAATAACCACTTGCGTCACTTGGGGACCATTGCTGGTTGACAGGGCTGAACGTCCAGATGCTGTGCTTGCCTCATCAGCACATTGGAAACGCCGGTTTGTTGTAATCGTTTTTCCTGGTTGGAGAGATGTTCAAGAGATGTTGGAGTGCCTGGAGTGTCTACCGCAACTTTAAGAACTGAACAAACCTTGAAGCCTTGCAGGATTATCAAACAAGGTACCTGCCACCTGCCAGTATAAAACTCCACAAGTATAGCAGTTTTAACACTTGCTAACCAAAAAAACACATTCCAGTGCCCCCTGACGTCCTGTGATTGAAAAGAAAAACACTATACTTTGATGCAGATGTTCACCTGCAGATGGTTCGATGTGGAGCCTCAGGCGGCTGATGGTCAAGCTGCCTCAACCACCCTGAAGTCACGACGACTTCCCGGATTCCTCTTGTAGAAGCCAATCATGAGGATAAACATAAGACCCATCAGAAAGAAAACAAGTCATCATGATAGTAATGGTCATTCTGAACCACTTAATCACACAGATATTTTCATGTATATACATATATATATATATATAACATACCCTCTGGTAAACGTTTACATAGCTATGGAAAATCACCGTCTTTAATGGGAAAACTCACTATTTCTATGGCCATTTTCGATAGCTATTTTGACATAACCAGAGAGTAACATAACATAGTCACATAATTAAATACGTAGCACCTGGAAGCCATGGCCCATATGAAGAAATGCGCCTGGAAACTGAGCTCTGCAGCTTTGGCAGGGGAAAAGAAGAGCCTCCCAGTCAGCATGGTGCATGGTGCCCTAATGCATGGTGCATGGTGTTTAATACTAAGGGGGGTTGCATATATATATATATGTTCAGTATATTATATATAAATATCCACATGTATATGTGTATGTGTGTTTTGTAGTGTGTATCAATGTCTGTATATATGTATATAAAGTGGAATATCAAAGTGAAATATCAAATAATGTCAGTATCATATATGTGCAGTCATGGAGATATATGACCAACCATTTTATGCGGATATGGCCATTATGAGGCCGTAATGGGAATGTAGGAATGTATATATATATTATATAATTGGAATCAAAATACTAACAATACGATGATGTCTTATACCCCCGATATACTATTACTTGAACGAAAACAAATATGATAATCCATGCAGGCAAAACCATGTGGCAACCTTGAGATTCATCAAAGCTGCAGGTATCAACCAGCTATCGTGGGCAGTACAGTCAGTGCACTCTCTGGCTGCTTAAGTGGCCTCATGATCCCCATGATTTAACATGGACCTGTGAACCATGGTCAACACAATGCGGACCTCTTCAATACATGTATATATAGATTCTATATATATATATGATGAGATAATAAATAGTAATCCCATGTACCCTCTGGTAAACTAACATAGCTATTGAAAATGGCCATAGAAATAGTGGATTTTCCCATGAAAAATGGTGATTTTCCATAGCTTTTTGTATGTTTACCAGAGGGCAATCCCCGATATGGCGCGCCTCGGCACCGCCAAGGCCTGTCCCAGGTCTCCAAAGATCCAGCCCTGGAGCAACGACTCCTGGGCGGTTGTCGCAAGCAATGGGTCAATGTCTTAATATCTTAACCGTCTTAACATATCAATACACTAACATACACTAAACAAAATCTTATAGTATACTGACCAATTGGCTGGATGATGTTGGTTGTATCTGTTGATATTGTTAGTGTAAGTTGCATATATATATATATGCATATATGTACCATTTCGATACATTTTAAACAAGGGAGAACAAAGGCAAAATCACTACTATAGAATCCACAATTGATCCCTCCACCAGAAGTGGGTCAAACATGGTTAAACTGAACGCAAGGAACCTTAAGGAATGGTCACCTGAGGCTTCATCACAGTGTCCATTGCAGGTGAATGTTGGCAACCTTTTTTTTGCCTAATAAATGTAGCCATGTGTAGCCTCAATTGACTAAGGCCCCCCTGATTGCTGCAACAGCCATAGCATATTTCCGAATCTCCGCTTCTGATGTGGATATTGTCTCTGTCATTGAAAAATGCCGCCTGAATCCTGAATCTTGTAGTTACTTAGTTGGATTATTTGGGAATATACTTCAAGCTCATCTCAAAATAAATCTTATAGACTTATAGTCTGTTTAAATCTATCGAATCTACATTCCTCGCGAAATCAAATGATTGTCCAGCCACAGATATCAAAGACCAACGTAAAATCAATCCAAAGACGACTCAAATCATCTAAAGATCATGACCAGCCCTCCATAGTTCCAAACGGGCTGCGAAGGCAAAGAGGGAGAGGAAGAAGCCCAAAAGGCCCAACCGCAAGGTGAGCATCACATAGAAAACACTGCTGTCATGGTAGTACCACCTCAGGAGATGAACATCCGAGCTGACGGTGATTTGTTGGATATGTGAACTACAGGGTCTATACCAGGGTGAACTCATTGATATAGCCATGCAATATATATATATACAATATATATATATACATATACACATGATATGTCATATATTACTATACATAGCATCCGATTTCCAGATGTTGCTAATCCAAATTATGTCGCTTCGAAATCGGAATTCGTTATACCTAAACCTGGTGATGATGGTGATGAGGACAGTATGCACCTCAGTGGATTACCCCGGGGTCAGTCTTCACTGGTTTCATATCCTACAAGCATCATCAAAGATCCATGGAAGTAGTATGGATTGACATCCATGACCATGGCTACAAGCTGTAAGGCTATAAAGGCTATAAAGGCTATAAACATGCTACAACTACAAACATCACTTCATTCAACTTCATTCATCTCAGTAGTGATCAGTTGCCTCAGCTGGCATCGAGGAGATCTCACGACTGCAAATGTGACATTTGTGCCATACAACACATGGGGATACATGAGAAACGTATTGAAAAAACGTGTAAGATTCATTTCAAGGGAAACTGGTAGATATGCAACAAATATTGCTTTGCCCGTGAACCTCATCGTGAAGCTCGTCACAAAATTGGACAAAAATACAAAAAATATCTTCCAGTGCCATGGTGCTCCCGTTGCTCTTGCAGTTTCTTTCCTCAGAGTCATGAACACATGCAGGGGGGTTATGGGGTTATATACAGTACATTGTGATTTAATGGTAGTCTCAATGTTGGTGATATATATATATAAATACATAATGGAGTTAAAATATCTCAGCTGGTGAAGGAGCCGATTTTGGGGTAGATGTTTTTTGATCAATCGATTTCAATCGTTGCTTTGTCGCAAATCCCCTTTAGATAAGAAAACAATGTGTAAATCCATTCCCGAAAGAGATAAAATCAAAGTAAATGACCAAACACCACCCTGCAATGGACTTACAAAACTGGTAATGCTTGGGCTTGGAAATCAACCATCCAATCTCTTGCGCAAACATACAACTTGTAGCCAGAAGCACTGCAAAGATCTAGTTTTGGAGGGGTCCATGGTGGAAGATCTCAGGTTTAAGAAAATCAAACTGGCATAGACTTCCAAACGACTCGTTTGGAACATTGGAATTCCACCAATTTTCTGCATCAGAATCCTTCAGTTCAGCATATAGTCAATCCATAGGCTACCCCAATGGGATCATTCTGGATCTAAGACAGTTTTTGCGTGGAAGCTCGGTATCTTTGCATAGAGATATGGTGTGCATATACATATATATATGTATATATAAATATATATCAACTAATTATCTATGCTATAAGTTTAGATATAGACTGATATAGATCTAGATGTATTAAGTAATTATTCTATATATATACATAATTATATATATATATATACACACACTAATAAAAAGGCAACGGCCCTGCCACCGATGGGCCCAAGAGATTGGGGTCGCAGCTACCGAATGGGGCGCAAGCCCAGCACCAATAAACTTAAAATGGATTCAAAGGGTTCGGCCAAACATGGCGATCACCATTTTCAGTTCTTTCAAAAGAACAAAAGACCTTTCCACTTCTTTAGTATCTTCTTTACATTTGTTTACATTGTCATAACATGTTCTAAACAGCGGATTCCCACCCGGCCGGCTCGCTCAGCTATGCATCTTTCTTCCTCGGTGGGCACGGCAGACCGCGCGGCGGAACGCAACAGCTCCAGCACCGGGTCCTGACCAGTTCACCAGCGAAAATTTGGGGATTTTCGACTGGAAAAATGGTGGGTTTATAGTTTATATAAGCAAATTTAAGCAGCAATTTATTGAGTTGTGATTTCACCAACATTGGGGAAATATGGGGGAAATGTTAGTTACAATCGAAAACTGGGATCATTAAAATGGTGGATCTAATCCACATGATGTTGAATGGATTGATACCAGTAAGTGCGATAAATAGAAACCACTAGAGATTAAGAACAAAATTTGCTGATGAAAAGATGCCTTGCTTGGAAAATTGCAATGTTTCACAAACCTGCAATTCTCCCATTTTGGGCGTCTTGGTCTGCCGGTGAGGATGTTAAAATTTGCACATTCACTTCCAGTCAAGACCCCCCTGTTTGTTGCAGAACAACCATATGGTCCTTACATAGCGGTTTGACAGTTAGAACCCACCATAAAGAAGTTCCATTGTGAAACTTCCCCAAGTCAGATCTGGGTTGACGGCCATCACTTGAACCTGATGAGCAAAACAAGGTTTTCAACAATCAAATTTGGTGGTATCTACCATTCTCAGACAAACCCATGGATAGTTCGGTGAACTATCGTTTGAACCACTTATGACTCCTAGCACCCAATTCACAGATGGTAAAATCGAGAATTTGGGTCTTTCATGAACCAAATCTTCATCATGTTTGTTTCAAAATCCCAAATCTTGGGTAAATCATGGATTTTTTTTTTTCGGCAATTTGCAGCATCCCATGAGCCAAGCCCTTCTGCCTCCCGCAGCCCCAAACGCTCCGACCAACCTGTGCGGCAGTGAAGTTCTGGAATGATCCCGATCAATCTGAGATCCGCGAGCCCCACATCCTCCCAGCTTTGGTTTAAGGGGACATTTACAGGAAACCCTATAGAATTTTAGATGACACATCCATGGTTTCTTGTAGATGTTCCCTTCAACCAACCCAGAGACATCAATCGAGCGACGAGTACAGCAATCCACCCAGTAGTCGATGGTGCTTTGCCTCGAAATTTGCTAGACGGACACGCGGGGGTGACACAACAACGAAGCGGGTTTGTATAATCAGGATGATTATGATAAGTGCATACATAATCGAACACCATAAAATGTTTATTAGTATTTCAAAAAACAACAAACAAAACAAAAATGAAACATATAGTGTAATTACTATTAATCGTATAGTCATATATTAGAATAAAATAAACGATATGACATGATACAACATACTATGATATTATATAGTTTTATAGTATAATATAACTTTGGATAGTGCATAATATATCATATTGTACTATAGTATAATGAAGGTTAATATAGTGCACTATGACTATGATGTAATATAAGATGTCATACTATACAGTACTATACTTGATTAAAATATAGTAGAATACAATATAGTATGATAATACAATATATATATATTGTATAATATACCAACAACACGTAAGACGTAAGACAGCACAACATACCATGATCTGCAATAATTACATACTATATGACGTCTTTCGTTGATACCATAAACAATGCCCAAACATCCTGCTTTGGACGTTGGATGTTGTTCATGTTAAAGGCCCATTGTTGGCTGGTTCATTTTTGGGTTGTTCCCAGAATTGCTTAAACAGAAAATCACGAGGATTTACCATACCCCTATACTCCGAAAAGAAATGACCCCTTTCGATGGAAGCGGTCAACCCATAAATACATCCTTCGGAAATCTGGTTGATGTTTGAGCCACCCATCGCACATCCTAATGAAACTCAATTCGGATCATCCCAATTAGGGATGTACATGGCAAGCATGATACATATATATATATATACATACATGTGTATATATATATATGCAAATATGTGTATATATAATTATATATATGTATATGTATCAAAATCATATAATATTATATGTATATATCATTGACTAGTCAAGTGGGATTACGGGATATATTCCAGGAACCAGTCATAATTTTTCCTCCTGGTTCAATTCGTGGAATTTCACAAATTTGGATTTGCCCAATGGAGGATTTGCCACGGCAGTCATGCCCCAAAGAGACCTTCTCCGCAAGACACATTGAAATGCGCATGGGTCAAACTATACAGTAGTAATCATGCATGATATAGCAAATAGATGAACATTGCCTTCAATGGTGGCTCATTGAAGTACGCAATACCACCAATGGACACCAATGCTTTGGGGATGCCCAAAGGTATCCTTGTTTTTTGGATACGATCATACCCTTCCACGTCACCAAGTGGCATAATCGCCGAAGTGGCCCGGACGGCCAAACTCGAGTTGCTACTCCTGCGAGTAAACGGAACGTCAGCGGGCTGCACACATTTCAAACTATTAACTACTAAGGCTGGGTCAAAATTGAATATAAATATCTGAAACTTGGATGTTTTAGTGCACAAAGGACCAACATCAGTGGCTTCAAGGCTCTCAAAATGCTGCATCTTTGAATGCGATCAAGGCACGATTTGTGTTGCTGCATAAGACCTGGTCCGTGACTGCAGGATCAACTACTTGTAGAGCGAACAATGCGGTGAGCAACCCGTTTTCGCAGGAAACATCCTCATATATCAGCATCGTGATATCAATGACACATCCATTGTTAAAAAACGTTCTCAGTGTCATTGTCATCGTTGTCATCATGGTCCTCAACACCAACACCACCATCCTCACCAGCAGCATCAAAAGCGACTGATCTGTGGTTTGCGCAACTTCCACATTTCTCGCTTGCATCTCATTGAATCACTGCCTTTTGATATACATAATGGGTAAATTGTTGGTGAAAACTTAATATGTATACATAAATGTGTATTTATACATATATATATATATTACATATATATATATATGTATATGTATATGTATATGTATATGTTTTTCAAGTATCTTATAGTAAATAATCAATTCCTTCATCTTGGCTAAAATAGCATTAAATTTCCCTATTTATTTCCGCTGGTTGCAGCTTCATGCGCCCAGAAACGTGGAAGATGCCACGGCCATGGGAAGGGCGGCGCCGGCTTCTTCGACCCGGTGCGGATCACCTGGCAGCACGGTGGCAGCCGTGGATGTGGCGATATCCAATCCTGTATACGGATAGTTGTTTTTGGGTTATTTCTGAACATAATTAAGTAAAAATATTGGATATAGTTGCGGAATGTCGATATGTTGCTTTCCTAAATTGTAGGTACGGTTCCTATATATATATATTTATTTATCTATTTATTTATTTATTTATTTACTATGTAATAAAGGGCATGTCTACGGACTATTTGCGAGGGAATATTCCAAAACAAATGCTACGGGACTCATGGCAACTGGGTCATGACCCTTTAGCAACTGGGTAATCTCAAGAGCTGGAACAGCCAAATTTGGGGTATCGTTCATCTCGAAACAAACTTCTGAATTCTTAATTGGAAAAATAAATCATTACTGTTTATTAAATTAATATTATATTAGATTTACTTTATTTCATTATATCGATTTGTATCATATTAATTCACATATTCAAATATACATATTAGTTATTAGTATTCAATGAAACAACTTTGAAGAGGTTGCTGTTTCAGGTGATTTTCCCTCATTTCAATGGAACATTCAGGCTGCAACAAATGCATCAATCCCACCATCTCTAGACCTGGGAATGTGTCACATGTTTCCTTGCAACTCTTGCGTGCAATATTTTGGTATGTCTATAAGAATATGTATAATTATGTGTGTATATATATATATATATATGATACCTCCCAAAATGTGGCACTATAAAAGTTAAGCAAGCATTGTACAATTTTAAGACTTTACATGTAGATATGTATATATAATATAGTTTATAGTACCCTTATTATAATGGAAATTACATCATCCATGTTTTTCCAATTTGTTTAATGTGAAAACCATGGCCCGACCCTGGGTCTTGACCTGAGCATGGCGTTGCTTTGCGCTGTTCGCTGGGAGCCTGGGGCGGGAACTTCGGCGATGGAAAACCGTCCATTCATCATTCACCATTAAATGATATATCCCATCTAGATGTATTCTATAGACCCATCTGGATTTCCCTCGTGACACTAACAGTGACCACTCACACTTCATACCAGAAAAAAAACAGAACAAAAATCAAGTTGTAGCCCCCAATGCGATTTTCATTTCCCCTTATTAAGGCTAGATGACACGTCATATTCCCTGCAAGTTGGCTCCACGGTCGGCACATTTTCTTGCCATGTCCAAAAGTCCTTGCTGTCAAAATTCGACATTGGCATTTCCAATGGGATGCCTGATGCATCCAACTTGTCAGCACCTTGTGGGTAGTAATGTTGCTGACGGCAAGGCATTAGTGTTTAGGGTTTAGGATGCTGCCCGCCACACTGCCGATGGCAAAGCAATGCTGTTCAGGGTTTAGGATGTTGCCCATCGCAGCGCCGATAGCAAAACAATAGAATGTGTGTGTACAGTACATATAAAAGGCCGGGGCTGCTGGACAGGCCCTGGGCGGGGCCTGGGGGGTGAGCCTGGGGGCTGGGGGTCGCTGGGGGGCTGGGGGGGACTAGAGGCCTGAGGGGGCTGGGTTGGATTGCTGTACAAGGCCCTCTACATGCGTGCGAGCAGGATTGAATTCGGGCATCTCCGAGTCACTTGGCGTGCAATCAAGAAAACGTATTTTATATTTATGTATATATATATATCGGTTAAAAAAAGCCTGGGAACCAATGGATGAAACCAACATAAATGGCAACGCAAGCAGCAAACATCTGGCTATGTTGGATATTGAAACGCCAATTCCTAATGAAAACAAAAAGCAGAGATATGCGGAGTAGACCAACAGAAATGAAACCAACATAAGTGGACATGTAACCAACACAGAAATCTTCACAGTTGAGTGTATGTACATTGTTATATGTCTTTACATATATTCATGGAACCAAGGACCAGCAAACAAATTGATTAGCAAGTGTGCATTTGGTTGTATATATCGTTAATCGACCATTAACACATATTGTAAGAGAGCTGGCCGCTGTGGGAGTGCACTTTGATCATTGTTTCTTCAAAACTGTAATCACTTGTTAAAGCTTAAGCTGCAAATGAAGATGTGTGCATGTCCACTAGAGAGTATGTATTGCTTGAAGAAGTGTCCAGGTGTTCATTCTACCTCAGATAAAAATAGTGTCCCTTTAGCGAAACACGCGTTCTGCGCGGTATGATACTGTATATTATAGATGTCTTCAGCATAATTGCAACATACCTACTCATACCTGCCAACAAATGCAATATTCATGACAGAAATGCAGCGTACCCTTCTTAATGAGTGTAATCTTCCTTTGGAGCAATGCAGTGTGTTTTTGCAGGAACAATATCCCTACAAAATAAGAAGTATTCCTTCTAAATATACACGATGCCCTTTGAAGGAATGCAGTGCGCATTTCCTAATGTCTAACCTTCCATCCCTTTCAGAAAAGGCAATATGTCTGCAAAATATGCAGTATTTCTGACATAGAACACCCCTCTCAAAAGTCTAATAATTTTGCTTGAACATGTGGGCATGATCAAAGAATGCTCTTCGCTTCTTACAGCATGGTCCTGTATACCAACACAATCTTCCTATGAAGAAGCAGCATTCTAGGAAAACTGGATTGCTTTTGTTTGACATATGTACTGTTCCCTTGGTCAGCCCAGCCTTCATTTACTCTGGTTTAAAGAGCCGACCCTCACTAAAAGACATGTGTTCAATACTATCCAATGATAATATATAATCAAATATCTCACTCATATCAAGGGGATGTTGCACAAACAACAGATTATATTCTTCAAGAACGACGATACCCTTTCAAAAAAGGGCTGCATGCATACCGTATGCTATTATATGTTTGTACATGTGCAAACAAGGTTTCATTGTCTTAGGAATCAAAGACGCACATTCTTCAAATTATAATACTTTCCAAGGGAGAGCTGCCTACATCAAAGGATGTTATTCTCAAATTATGTGTCGCTGTCTACTGTCTTGGAAGAATATCACATGATGTATTTATTCATAGAAATGACATGCAATTTTGAAGGACCTATTTTACATGCTTACATATACCATGTGTTTTTTATTTGAAAAATGCAACTGATTGTGAAAAGGACATTGCATGCGCAAGAGGAGTCATTTTTGACATAGAAGTAGACATGTGCTACATAAATGGGATGCTCTACCATTTGAAAACAAGTGCACATGTTGAAGGGAGCACTTATTTCAAAGAGATGCAAAGCTCCTTTCAAGGGAATCATCTAAGTCTAAGTGTCTGAACATGTGTTGATTGAAGGGTTTGACTCGACAATGTCAATATCACACTCAGTTCTACAAACTCATTGGCTGCCTATGTTTTGAGACAAAAATCAAAGACAGAATTGCCTAATACATGCCCCAAGCCCCTGAGCTTCCCCCAATGATACCTGCATTTGTCCACGGTTTTTACAGGATTTTCTAATGAAACCAAAGACCCAAACAAGTGTGCAAAAAAACAAGATTGCACCCAGGGGGGAAAATGCAGAGAGTTGGGTCCTGTCGGGCAGGCAAAAACCAAAAAACAAGAAACCAAAAAAACAAAAAAACAAAAAAAACAAAAAACACAAAAAAAACAAGATTGCACACCCCAAGGGGAGGGGTCAGATGCAGAGTGTTGGGTCTTGTCTTTTTTTTTGTTTTTTTGTTTTTTGGTTTGTGTGTGTGGATAGCCATTGCAGATGTGCCAAGCAGAGATTGCCAGGCACTGTCAGTGGTTGCACTAGAAGCAAGGTCGATACACTACAGTAGAGCAATGTTTGCTATGACATAGTGCATTCAGCCAATGAACAGCAGAGAGGAATGGAATTCAATTTTGTCCGGTTGCGCCATAATGCTGTTGGATCTTTGCACAGGAAATGCCGCAATTTGCGCACTCCCCTGGTGGCCTGTTCTGTATTATAACTGGCACTTGGCGCCTCACCCTTAGTACTAAGTCGACTATATATATATATATATACTGCATATATATATATACTGTATATCATATCATATACATGTATCATATCAATTCAATTCATATCATATCACATCCTAGCATAGCCCGCATTGCATCTCCCCACTTGCCCTGGTTTTCAGTGGGTATCTACGCCACAATCTGCGGAGCCGTTGAGGATCACACGCTTCGTATTGCCTGCAGTGGGGAGCTGTGCATGACGTGTGAGCCGTGTAAGTTGTGTCATATGAATTCAAAATAATTCATAGTGGAACATCATGGGAATATACCATCTGGTTATTTAACATAGCCATGGAAAATCACCATTATTAATAGGTAAACCATCTATAAGTGGGCCATTTTCCATGGCTATGTTAAATAACAAGAGGGTACTAGGAATATCATGTGGATGTATGGAAATATCAGGATCTAATGGGCCATGTACCTTCGAACATTATGGATCCACCACCTCCGACTATGATAGGACAGCAACTGGTGGACTGTGTGGGTGGGAAAAAATGTACCCTCTGGTCATCTAAGATGGAGAATCACCTTTTTGTAAGGGGTAAATCATCTACAACGAGGCCATTTTCTATTGGCTATGGTACATCACCAGAGGGCAGGGGGAGTCATTTTAGTGGAGCCAGAGGCAACCCCGGACGCATGATAACATGCGAAAGGTGAGCGACAGTTAGAAAAAGGCTAGGAATCCACCTGTAAGCCAACATAGATGTGGAAAACCCATCATGAATCTAGAAGATATTCCGAGGAACCAATGGGTTTCCACATCTAGATATAATATAATATCTATAATTGTTACCTGATTTTGGTGGAGCCCACCAAATGTGTCGAAGCCCCAAGCAGGTGGCAAACACCTCCGGATGATAGTTTCAACATGTGCCAACCATTCCGATGAACTATTTTTTGATGTCCGAAACAGGTTTGAAACAAGCTTGAACATTCAAACACATACGTGAAAATACCTGCCAGTTGTACTGACCAATGTGTTGTATCCCTATAGGGAATATGATTGTTCATGGATTGTTCACAAATCGCAGCTGTTTCCCATGTTCACTTCCTAAAACCTGCAAATCAGATTTAAAATGAAACTAACATCTCCCACGCTGATGTCATAATCGCCAAGATTCATCATCACCTCGACAGGAACCTGACAGCCCGGATTCATGGGAGTGCGACATAATGTCAACCCTGGATTTGCAAAAAAAACAGTTGAATAGCATTAAATCCTTAGAATGGGTACTAATTGGCTTCCAACTGGGGATTACCATTTGAATATATTTGGAGCATTTAATTCATTGAATCATTGGCAGCTTATGAACATCAATATGGGGGGTTATCATTCAAATTTTTGAATCAGCATACCTGGTGTGCCGGGACACCCTTATTTCTGTATATATATATTAACATATATAAATAATATATAATATAATAATATATATAACATATCTAAGATATATATATATATATATATATGTATAGTGTGTATATATAATATATAGTGTGTATATATATATATACTATATAGTGTGTATATATAATATATCAAGTAGGGTTTTCCCAATGGCTGGATCACAGCTTTGTTCATGGAGATTGGCCATTGTTCAACCTATATTATCTTTTTGGTAGGCACGTTTGGTGGGGTAAAGTATTCTGGATTTCCACGATTGTTTGTTGCTTCAATCTCCGTATGGATGTATTCTTCATTCACATGTGTATATATAATGTAGTACACCGATTAGTGTCCTGGCTCCCTATGTGAGTTTTTCCCCTGACCAATTGAGTATCTTGCCGATTGTCGGGGGTGGGGCTCTATTGTCAGACGTTTTTTCTCAGATGCATTTTTTTCAGGAGGAGCTTTATCCACCTTTATACACATTTCTTTGGGTAAAGCTGGTCCATTTACGCGTTAGAATACCATATCCATGTTAAAGCCTTGAAAATGCAAGGTTTCCCAAATGATTAGATGCCTTATTAAAATTTATTAAACCCCTATTTAAAAACAGCACCCTTTTTTTTTTCAAGAGGGTGCCCCATGAGTGACCGAGATCCTCAATAATGTAATTGTTCGCATGGTACCCTATTGTGCACAAAAACTTTGGGGGTGAAGAAACACAAAACCTTTTATCCACCTTTCTTTGGGTAAAGCTGGTCCATTTACTTTGAAAGGCATATCCATGCTAAAGCCTTGAAAATGCAAGGTTTCCCAAATAATTAGATGCCTTATTAAACCCTTTTGGAAAGACAGCACCCAAATATATCCCCCGTGGTACCGCTCAAAAGGGTCTAGTCCTGGAAAAAAATGCCTTAAATCGTTTGGTCCACAACCTTTTGGAATTGATTTCCAAAGGGTACAACCCAACAGATTTAAGCCAACAACCAAGTTGCAATTTCCCGGGCAAACAAATTAAAATCATGTTCCACAACCTTTATGTGGACTAACATGTCTCCTGGCCCACCATTGCGCTGACACAACTCTTTTCCTGGGTCATAACCTTTATGATGATACATGTGTACCTACCCCATTCAGATCGTCAAGTCGATTGAATTGGAAGATCACGACCTTTCAAAAACTGCTGAGGGTTTGGCATAAACACTTTTCTTGTCATATAATTCAAATCCTGGGTCACAGGGTTTCCACCGGCTCCATCATTTTTTTGCTCGCATGCTGTCAAGATCTTTCAAGACGGGGAGATGGATGACACTAGGCTTTGGAGGTCCAGAACTGTTTCTCTCTCTCTCTCTCTGTTGGAAATGACCAGAAATGATGTGTCCTCTCTACATGATTGTTGATCCCCGTCGGTACAAAAACGTGGGGTACAGTCCTAGAAAAAAAATCGGTCTAAAATGATGACCCCTAACCTTTGAGAGAGGTTTTAGAGCTTTAAATTCCTGGCTCCTAACCTCTGAAGCCGAAATCTCACTTCCAACCACCTTTTTGAATTTTCTTTGCTAATTTCGTGGTGCCCAACGTCCAACATCCAATAAATTTACCCCTCTCATATCCAAGTAAAAAAAATATTTCCTGGATGCTTGCGTTGGTAACATGCCATATCTTCCCCCCCTCAATCTGATACGGAAAAACATGAATTCCTGGCACCTGACTTCCCGGCTGACAGCTCGCAGTTTTTCAGAGTCCACGGCTTCACGAGTGCGGTCCGGCAGATGCCCACGGCAATGCACAACCCTTTTGCATGGACAAATGTATCTTCAGGAAAAAACGCCTGTTTTGCAATTTGGCCACACGTTGGAACAAAATTCTTCAATTCGTCCCATCATTTCCTATCTATGGATGGTTGACCTGGTGATGCGATTTTTTTCCTGTGGGGTCAGCCTTTGAAGATCATCCACAAGAATTCGGCCAAAAAAAGGTCCAGCCCCTTGGACTTTATTTTTGACACCTGCGCCTCGGCCTCTTCAAGTCACCTTTTTTTGGTTGGTGAAGCTGAAGATATGTGGTTGTACCCTTTTGCAAGGACAAATGCATTTTCAGCAAAAAACATATGTGTTGTAATTTGCGCGCGCGTTGACACAAAATTCTTGAATTCGTCCCATCATGTCCTATCTGTGGATGATTGGCCTGGTGATGCGACTTTTTTCCTGTGGGGCCAACCTTTGAAGATCATCCGCAAGTATTCAGTCAAAAAAGGTCCAGCCCCTTGAATTTTATTTTTGACACGTGCGCCTCGGCCTCTTGAAGTCACCTTTTTTGGTTGGTGAAGCTGAACATATGTGGTTGTACCCCTTTTGCAAGGACACATGTCTTTTCAGAAAAAAAACGCCTGTTTTGCAATTTGGGCGCGTTGACACAAAATTCTTGAATTCGTCCCATCATGTCCTATCTGTGGATGATTGGCCTGGAGATGGGATTTCTTTCCTGTGGGGTCAGCCTTTGAAGATTATCCCGCAAGTATTCAGTCAAAAAAAGGTCCAGCCCCTTGGATTTTATTTTTGACACCTGCGCCTCGGCCTCTTCAAGTCACTTTTTTGGTTGGTGAAGCTGAACATGTGTGTCTGCACCCTTTTGCAAGGACAACTGTATTTTCAGCAAAAAAAACATGTGTTTTGCAAATTGGGCGCGCGTTGACACAAAATTCTTGAATTCGTCCCATCATGTCCTATCTGTGGATGATTGGCCTGGTGATGCGACTTTTTCCCTGTGGGGCCAACCTTTGAAGATCATCCGCAAGTATTCAGTCAAAAAAGGTCCAGCCCCTTGGATTTTATTTTTGACCCCTGCGCCTTGGCCTCTTGAAGTCACTTTTTTTGGTTGGCGAAGGTGAAGATATGTGTTTGTACCCTTTTGCAAAGTCATGTAAAGAATCATACCCCCTCAAGTAATCATGGTACATTTTTTCCTGGGGTTTGACATTTAGATATGTTCTAGTAAACTCCCATTTGATCCATCCACCTTCAAATTCCTGGCTACTAACCTTGGGAATTCTACAAACTTACCCATTATCAGAGTCATTCATGATTGATTTCCTGATGCCTTACATACACAGACTGATAGATCAACCCCCTCAATCACAACAGACAGAAATTGATTTCCTGCCACTGTACGTCAGGAAGCTTTCAGGAAAAAAAACTGGGCCTTTTTTGGTATGATATTTGATTCCTGGCCCCGTATCATGCCTCTGGACCCTCACCCACTGTCTGCTAGATTTTTGGAAAATAGTGTTTTTTAAAAAGCGTACTGAACCCCCAGGAAAAAAAACTGGTAGTACAGAGGAGGATATTGTTGAAGAAAACCATACGGAGCTCATAACTGTTCAAAATTAAAATCCAGCGAAGCTATCGGATTCAACCTTTTTACAAACCACTGAAATGCATTAAAAAGTATGATCACAACCTTTAGGTAGATCCTACCCTCTCCTGTTCGACAGATTGGCCCAGAGATTTTTTTCCTGTACCCCAACCTTGTTTGGAAAACCATGCAATCCTGGCAAGCAAATCTTCGAAACATATAAAATCCTGTGGTACAACCTTATGTTACTAATCCTGCTTTCCTGGCTCCAACATTTGTTTTCCTGAACCCCAACCTTGCGACATCCATTTTTTGATGATTTTTACCTGACTTGGCATTTTTATTCGCCGAAGTGGAGTCACAGGAAAAAAAATTACCGGTACAACGGGGGATCCCAAATATTCTTTCAAGAGGGTACCCCATGAGTGACCGAGATCTTCAATAATGTAATTGTTTGGATGGTACCCTATTGTGCACAAAAACTTTTGGGGTGAAAAAAATACATAACCTTTTATCCACCTTTCTTTGGGTAAAGCTGGTCCATTTACTTTAGAAAGCCATATCCATGTTAAAGCCTTGAAAATGCAAGGTTTCCCAAATAATTAGATGCCTTATTAAAATTTATTAAACCCCTATTTGAAAACAGCACCCAATTTTTTTTCAAGAGGGTGCCCCATGAGTGACCGAGATCCTCAATAATGTAATTGTGTGCATGGTTCATGGTACCCCATTGTGCACACAAGCTTTTGGAGTTTGTTTTTTAGGTTTAAAGGAAAATCAATTGAAAGTAGATTCAAATGAATTGAAAGTAAATTGATTTCAATTGAAATCCTTTCTTATCAATTGATTTCTTTGAGGTGTAAAAGGAAAATCAATTGAACGTAGACTCACATGAATTGAAAGTAAATCGAGTTCAATTGAAATCCTGTCTTATCAATATAGATTTCTTTGAGGTTTAAAAATAATATGAATCAATTGAAAGTAGATTCAAGTGAATTGAAAGTAAATTGTTTTCAATTGAAATCCTTTCTTATCAATAGATATATTTGATGTTAAAAAGGAAAATCAACTGAAAGTAGATTCAAATAAAGTAAATTGAAAGTAAATTGATTTCAATTGAAATCTGTTCTTATCAATATAGATGTCTTTGAGGTTTATACAAAAGGAAAACAGTTCTCAATGATATGCCATCACTTCAGTGGCAAGTGCGCTTGCCCAATGGACAAGACCGTCGCAAAAAAACAATTGGCTAATCATCATAGTATTCTCCACAAAATAGCCATGAAATTGGACCCTACAAAAGTTCATCAACCATAAATCAACCATAAATCAACAGTAAACCCATGTACCCTCTGGTTATGTCAAAATAGCTATTGAAAATGACCATAGAAATCGTGGATTTTTCCCATTAAAAATGGTGGATCTTTCCATAGCTACGTTAGTTTACTGGACTCCCGAGGGATCTCCTTTGCAGATCGCCTTCGTGGAGTTGGACTTTGAGCCAGCGCCTTTGACACGGAGTTTGGCTCATGCTTGGTAGATGGGGATATCATGAGAGTTATATAATATGGTAGTGAAAATGGCTATATAATATGGATATATATGGATACATCATAAAACATGGGGATATCCTCCGGTAAACTTTCACATGGCTATTGAACATGGCCCATAGAAATAGTTGGTTTACCTGCCAAAAGTGGTGATTTTCCATAGTTATGTTAGTTTAGAGGTTAAATCTAACGTGGGAAACCCAATAATCATTACTGTATATAACCTGGGAAACCCAATCAACCTACCATTTGGGGATGGTTAATTATTGGGTTAATATGGGTTTACCACATTTGTTGCTTCATATGACCATGATAACATATGGTACCGTCATAGTCATGATTGATCATGATTGTATATATCTAATGATCACCATGCTGTGTTCATCAACCAAGTAGTTTAACTACTAACATCCATTTGATGATTCTCCGAATTAAAATCATGATAATATTACATCCCAGCATATCGAGATATAACATAATCGCATCCAGTTATCAAATTAATTGAATTACATCAAATTATAAATGAATATACATATATATATATACACATCCAATTCCAATAGCTGACGATGCTGACTGTATCAGTCATTTTTTGTCTGGTCGGTGATTGAAACGACCGCGCAGAAAAAAAACACCTGGGGATGACAATCAAATTTCCACCATGGAATTGGAAGCCACCAACCACTGCTCAGCGATTTACGGGCCCCGATTCACCAAGTAGATACCATGGAAAAAAATACCATGGAACAAGATAACAAGTGCAATTCTTAATGAGTTGGGTCAGTTAAGACACACATGTATGACATATGTGGCCCTTAAAAACGTCATTTCAACTTTCCTTCATCGGTTGGTTTACCGCAATGCCAGCGTTGGTCCGACCCCATCGGTGAAAAATCCATTGTGACTGTTGACATCCTTATGTTCAGGTGCTGCTAGGTCTGTGTTTTCCAGTTGTTTTCCATGAAACAGCCCTGTTGATTGGTTGAATCACGATGCCCATACGGGTTTGTCTGAAAATAGGGTTAATCTTCCCAATGAAATAGCCATTTAAAAACGGGATAATGATCAGCAAAACCATTGGGTAAATGGGGTACACGACATTTTCAGACACACCCATACGCCTGGTGACCGCCTTGGCATCCCTGGGAATCCCCACCAGCATCGCCGCTCTGCCTGGTGAAGCAATCTTTAAAGATCCACCGTCCATAAGCAATATGAACCAAGGATAGTTGAGATTATCCAGAAAGCAATCTTTAACCAATGTTTACGGTTTGATAGTTGAGATACATGTGATATTAGATGGTTTACTGTTGATGTGACCAGCGGAAACTGGGCCCTGAATGATGTGACTTCACCAGAGGGTTTTTTTCATCACTGTAGGGATGGAGAAGCGATGGAGGTTCGGTCGTGTCTTCCCAAAGCGGTGGAGGCATGGGAAAAACATCAGCAATCCAGTCTTAAGACCAACCAAGTAGACTTGGACTTGGAAGTGCGAAAAGGAAAGAGGCATCACCCAGTTTTTTCGGCATATAGCACACCATGGCCAATCAAAAGAATTTGGAGGGAGGTACTAGGACTTTAACTTTGTTTTGGAGCCTTTTTGCTGTTCAGATTCATTTTTAGTGCTTCTCACTTTTGGAGCTTGTGTTCCTGGTATTTCCTGGTATCATGATGTTTCCCATTCTTGGTTGACCTTTTTCATATCGCCCGTTGAGTGGGATCCACACCAGCTCAATCCCAATCGACCATCGCAGCCGAAATCTCCTGATGCCGTAGCTGGCGATGCAAATGGCGACCACCAACAAGAGAACACCTAGGTGACCCATGGTGACCCCCGATGCGGCGTGGGGATGAACCAACATCAAGGGGTGCAAGCAACAAAAAGAGCAATGTAAGTTGATGAATGTAAGTGATATATATGTATATAAATATGTATACAAATAAATATTATATACTAAGTAGCTTATCTAGTATTAGAATGATGTAAGTGATATAATAACTAAAACAATATCAATGAGAATGAATATAAATGTGTTGATTCATGATAAAAGAGATGATCTTCAACCAACCCAGCGTCTCTTGGGTCAAATCTGTGGGGTTCCTGGAACTGACATCCTCCCTCTCTTGTAGATACGCCCGACAAAAGTCACACTGAACCTGCACAAAAGGGAAATATACATGGATATATGATATATGCATGGATATGTTGCTTACACACCCAACAGTTTCAACGATTCAATTGGTATCACATGGTCCAAATGTGGCCTATCCTGATTCCCTTGGAAGATGTTGGAAGTCGTCCCATGGTACCAAGCTGCATGGTATCAGCACGTTGTTCCGCACTCGTTGCCGATCCATGGCGCCGCGGACCGAGAGGGCCGATGTTTAAAAAGTCAGCGGTGAAAATCTTTGCTGCGTTGAAAAAACATCCCCAAAATCGATAGAAAAGTTGGACACCTGGAAAATAAGTGGCAATTTGTCATCTAATGAATCTAATGAGGCCACCATCCTGGATTTGTTCTTTGTATCTTTTCTATTCTTTTCTTGGGGTGACTATAAGTGGAGGCCACCGTGCAGTTGTGCTGTATGTTTCGTTATACCGGGACTGCAACAACTGCAGGATGCATGGCACGATCTTGAATCATGGGAGGATGCATCAGTGTCGGGACTTCGGGACCTTTCAGCTCCCGGGGCCAGCAGAGATGTCCCTACCTTCCCCGTCCCACCCCCAGCTGAGCCAAGTCGGGCGGGTGTATTGCTGGCTAGTCTCGTTTCGACCCTGCGATTGAACAAATAAATCTCTCTTCCTGCCGAATGACTGACACGTCACACCAACTCTACACATTCACCAACTATGATCGCGGTTTACCCAGCTTTAATCTGTTGCGGTTGTTTGGCATAGCAAGCTGACGATTCCCGGGGTTGCACTGCGATGTGAACTACACCTGGGCATGTCACAAATTCAGGAGGCTCCCTCGTGTTGTAAGCAATGCATTTGGAACAGTAGCCTGTCAAGAATTGAAGAAAAAACACTGACTGATATACAGTAAGTGGACGAATTAGGGAACATACCAAATCCAACATAAGCTTTCCATAGTTTTCCCCATTCCTGGAAGCATCTTGAACTAATATTTGTGCCCTCGGAAAAACCAGTCCTAACCATGGAACACCACTGGCATCAAGTCATCAGGAGTCCAAGATTCGAAACCCAATCTGCAGTGGCGGACTTGTTTTATCAGTTTAACCATTATTAACCATTATTAACCATTATTAACCATTATTAAGCATTATTAACCATAATATCACTATTTATATCTATTATTTATGGTGACTAAATATATGTATAAACAAACTTTTGTTTTTTTGACCATACTGCCTATACTACCCATACCCTCGTTTTTTTAACCTCGTTTAACTGCGTATACTACCCATACCCTATTTTTTAACCCGACTTTCTCAAATTTGGCAGCGCCGGTTGTCTCATCTTTGTTCCCTCACAATCCACAACACCACTATCTCGGGATCAATGCTAGCGAAAAATATGCATTTGACAAATGAATTTCAGATATTCCAATAACATCCAATAACATCCAATAACTATGTCCAGTCATGTTTTTTTAATTAAATTGTCGGTTTGTTGCGCGTTTTTGCACTGCCCCATCCTCACCAATCTCCGCGCAATTCGCCAATATTCACCACGCACCTCCCGGTGATCTTTCTGCAAGGTCTTCTTTAGCTCCTTAGCCTGGGAAATCCGCGAAGGAAATCAAGGTTTGAATTGTTTTGACGGAGGGGGTGATCATTAAAATGGTGGATTTAAGCCACAAATATGATGTTCAATGGATTGGTTTAAGGGACAATTGAAACCGAAAACACCATATCTTTTGGGAAAATCCATAGTTTGTGGTAGATTTTCATACACCATAAACCCAATAAAGATGAACTCCTAGTTGATGGGTCGGTGATATTGGCCCAACAAAACTATACCACCAAACATGTGTTGAAAGAATCATATAACAATGGTTGGGTTTACGGGAACATCTGCAGGAAACCATGTTTCCAACATCAAATATAGAGGTTTCCTGCAGATTTTCCCTTCAAAATCTCGTGCTACTCCTTCAGGTGCATGGCTGGCCCGCCTTGTCTGCACTCTTGGCCAGTTCGCGAAGGGCCTGGGCAGCATTGGGGTGGGCCTCCAAGGCCAAGGCTATCTTTGGATAAATAGCTATCAATTGGATAGCTCACCACTTATCTTATCCAAAGTGGTGTTTTAAGAATATTTTAGGAATAACCACCTGGCTTGTTTTAGCAAATCTGTTTGCCAATCTTATCTTATCTTAAAATACCTGGCATTAGTTGCCCTTTGAATCCGTTTGATACTGGTGTTTCCCCAGTGTTTCCGCTGGGTTTCCCACGCGAAAAGGGACTCCCCAAACCGAAAAGGGACCAACAACAAAACCAACTTCCGGGATCATCGGCAACAGCAAACACAAACAGCTTACCTCACTTCCGATCATTGTGGCATATAATTTTGATATCACCAGTTTTGTTGGTCAACGGATGCTAACTGATATTATATTGATGTTAGCAGAATAACTATATATATATATTATATCTATATTATATTATTACTATAATAATTATTATTGTTCTTATTATTGTTATTGTTATTACTATTATTTCTATCAATGATTATTACTATGATTATTACTATGATTATTATTGTTTTTCTTAAAGACAAACATATTACTGTATCCATTATTGTTATTTTCTGTTTCAGTTGTTTTCAGCATGTTCTTCTATTTGCTCAGTTTCCCAACCCCGAAACACCATCGCCAGGGCAGAGGCTCAAGGCCCCCAGACATATCCAGACCCAATGTCGTTTCCACGCTTCAGCGGCAATGCCTGCGAAACATGGAACGTTTTCATCGGCGCAATTAATGTTGTGGACATATGAATAATATGAATCTATACAATATGAATACATAATCATACGTACATATGCATACTCATGTATATGTGCACTCACAAAAGCGCAGCTTGACTTCAAATGTGTGTGTATACATAGCATTTTCGTAAGAAATTGCAAACTTGGCAGATGGGCATTTTGGGATTTTGCCCCAAACTATCCATATTGATGGTGAGGTCCTTCGCCGTTAGAATTTGTCCATCGGATAATGCCCCCCAAAAAATCCTCAAAATTCCGAAATGAACTGGCACTTTCCCTGGCAGGATTCCTCGCATATTTCATGGTATGGATGTCGACTCATCCGAAGTCCATTGCTGGTCTGGGTGAGTCGCACAAGTTCCATGGTCACTGATCTTGACAGCATTTATTGTGAAGCTACCAACAGAACAAGCAAAAACCAACAGAAAATGCTGATCCGTCGAAGCATTTAACTATACTGGAACAAATATCTATATATATATATATAAACATAATAAACACAACAGAAGATAGTCAGTATAGTCATTAATGAGCAGCAAATGGGCCAAAAAGTGTCCCCAACCAAAATCGAATCCAGCGTCCTCAGCGCGTTTGGGAGACCTTGGACGTGTGTTTGGTGAGGCAATTCCGTGAACATTTTTGAATCCATATCTAAGTATATATATATATCTATAGAAGTGTGAATATATATATATAGTATGCCACTTGTCATAATATCTAATTACTATGTATATATATATAATTATAATTATATATACCTATGCTTCACTTGGGATCATCATGACATTTCTAACAAAGCACAATGAAGCCTATGAAATACCCAATAGCAAAAAGAATATGTCAAAACCCATGAACTGAAAAGAGTAGTTCTTCCCTTGAGGGTTTTGCCCTGACCAGTCACCACATGGCAAGCATCACCATGCCAATCGTTACTTGAGTTTTGGCATGGCTGAACAGTGACGGATCATGACGGATCAGTCATCAATGAACAAAACATAGATTTGCGTCATAGAATTGCACACAAGTTTAGTGTAAAGAGCACCTCCCAGCACCGGTCAATTGTATTTGTCCACAATTTCGTGGGGTGACCTAGGAGAACAATGGAAATCCAAATCGGTTTTAGCATCAGGAGAGTTCCAAAAAACATGTTCGCGGCAATCAATCCAATGACTTCCCGGGGGTGTCTTATCAATTCGTGCGCCATCCTGTGTGGGTCGCATCAGCTAAAGCCATAACAATCCCATCCCCCTGATATCAGTCCCACCCCCATATGCCATTGTATGGTCCCAAATCTCTGGTTTCATCTCCTACTGAACCATGCTTTCTGGGGGGTGTTTAATATAAACGGGGGAAAAATCGATATCATATTGGTGTTTATTACTGGTTAGCTATTTCCCATTGAATCCCAGCAAATAGTCGTTTGCCCATGGTTAAATCCCATTAAGTCCCATTATATAACAATCCATTGGAATCCTAACTATTAATTTGTTGCATGCCTGGGCAGAAATCAGCGAAATCAGCCATCAACAGGGATATAATAAGGAAACCTGGGACACTTAGATCAACGAAAAGACATCAATCACCTTAAACAAACCCAGGTTGATGATCGATCAAACCGGACATGTCATTTTATTTCCCTGCTAACTCCAACATGTTCTTATAGTTTCATCCCATTTTCGTGCAACAAATCTTATATCTTCTGATTTAAAATTGCCATTTATAGTTGATTTACCCAATAAAAAATGTGACTTTCCCACATTTTCCCAGGGTTTTGACACCACCATGGCTTTCCCAACTTCGCCACGCACCCGGCTTGACCAGGGATCCCCAACTCCTCAGCCAGCAGCTCCAAGACCCGGCGTTCCCAGCGCGGCGGCTCCGGCTCCAGCTGCGATGGGGTCGGGCCGCCTGCAATGCAGGCGTATGTCATATGTATGTATATGTTATATGTATATATTATATATAATGTAGGTTACTGATTAGTGTGGGGAGGCCCCCCCCCCCAAACAAATTTGGGGTACAGAATAGTGTGGAAAAAAGAAGGTGACGGGTACAGAATACGGTAAAATAAAAAAAATGATAGATTTAAATTGATTTCAATTTACTTTCAATTGATTTGAATTTACTTTCAATTGATTTCAATTTATTTTGAATTGATTTGAATTTATTTTGAATTGATTTCAATTTACTTTCAATTGATTTGAATTGATTTGAATTGATTTTGAATTGATTTCAATTTATTTTGAATTGATTTCAATTTACTTTCAATTGATTTGAATTGATTTTGAATTGATTTCAATTTACTTTCAATTGATTTGAATTTACTTTCAAATGATTTCAATTTATTTTGAATTGATTTCAATTTACTTTCAATTGATTTCAATTTACTTTCAAATGATTTCAATTTATTTTGAATTGATTTCAATTTACTTTCAATTGATTTGAATTTATTTTGAATTGATTTCAATTTACTTTCAATTGATTTGAATTTACTTTCAATTGATTTCAATTTACTTTCAATTGATTTGAATTTATTTTGAATTGATTTGGTTTTACTTTCAATTAGTTTCAAGTTACTTTGAATTGATTTCAATTTACTTTCAACTGATTTCAATTCATTTTGAATTGATTTCAAGTTACTTTGAATTGATTTCAATTTACTTTCAACTGATTTCAATTCATTTTGAATTGATTTCAATTTACTTTCAATTGATTTGAAGTTACTTTCAATTGATTTCAATTTACTTTCAATTGATTTGAAGTTACTTTCAATTGATTTGAAGTTACTTTCAATTGATTTCAATTTACTTTCATTTGATTTCAATTTACTTTCGATTGATTTCAATTTACTTTCAATTGAATTCAAGTTACTTTCAATTCATTTCAAGTTACTTTCAATTGATTTCAATTTTCTTGCAATTGATTTCAATTTACTTTCAAGTAAAAGAAAAAAAACAATCACCTCAGGAAGCAGCTGGACACAATAGTGTACCCCCAAACAAACCATACTATTGTGTATCAGGGTTGCTCATGGACTACCCCCTTGAAAAATTGTTTGAGTGATGTTTTTTTAATTGGGTTTTAATAAGGCATCATATATTTTTGGAAATTGAGCATTTCTGAGAATTCTAAATAAAAGAAACTAATTGAGAAAATAAAAGAAAAAAACTTGAGCAAAGGAAAATGTAAAGGGAATGTAAAAAAACAAAATCACCTCAGGAAGCAGCAGGGCACAATAGTGTACCCTCAAACAAACCATACTATTGTGTATCATGATCATATTCATTTCAAGTTACTTTCAATTGATTTCAATTTACTTGCAATTGATTTCAATTTACTTTCAAGTAAAAGAAAAAAAACAATCACCTCAGGAAGCAGCTGGACACAATAGTGTACCCTCAAACAAACCATACTATTGTGTATCAGGGTTGCTCATGGACTACCCCCTTGAAAAATTGTTTGAGTGATGTGTTTTAATTGGGTTTTAATAAGGCATCATATATTTTGGGAAATTGAGCATTTCTGAGAATTCTAAATAAAAGAAACTAATTGAAAAAATAAAAGAAACAAACTTTAGCAAAGGAAAATGTAAAGGGAATGTAAAAAAAACAAAATCACCTCAGGAAGCAGCTGGACACAATAGTGTACCCTCAAACAAACCATACTTTTGTGTATCATGATCATACTCATTTCAAGTTACTTTCAATTGATTTCAATTTTCTTGCAATTGATTTCAATTTACTTTCAAGTAAAAGAAAAAAAACAATCACCTCAGGAAGCAGCTGGACACAATAGTGTGCCCTCAAACAAACCATACTATTGTGTATCAGGGTTGCTCATGGACTACCCCCTTGAAACATTGTTTGAGTGATGTTTTTTAATTGGGTTTTAATAAGGCATCATATATTTTGGGAAATTGAGCATTTCTGAGAAGTCTAAATAAAAAAAACTAATTGAGAAAATGACAGAAACAAACTTTAGCAAAGGAAAATGTAAAGGGAATGTAAAAAAACAAAATCACCTCAGGAAGCAGCTGGACACAATAGTGTACCCTCAAACAAACCATACTATTGTGTATCATGATCATACTCATTTCAAGTTACTTTCAATTGATTTCAATTTACTTGCAATTGATTTCAATTTACTTTCAAGTAAAAGAAAAAAACAATCACCTCAGGAAGCAGCTGGACACAATAGTGTACCCTCAAACAAACCATACTATTGTGTATCATGATCATTCATGTTTTTTTTGCTTGGCTGAAACTAATCCTTTGGAAAGCCTTTGGTTTTGATTCCAAGAAAGATGAAGCTAAGTAAAAGGAAACAAACTTTAGCAAAGGAAAAGGAAAAGGAAATGGTTGAAAAAAAAACATAACCTCAGGAAGCAGCTGGACACAATAGTGTACCCTCAAACAAACCAGACTATTGTGTATCAGGGTTGCTCATGGACTACCCCCTTGAAAAATTGTTTGGGTGATGTTTTTTAATTGGGCTTTAATAAGGCATCATATATTTTGGGAAATTGAGCATTTCTGAGAATTCTAAATAAAAGAAACTAATTGAGAAAATAAAAGAAACCAACTTTAGCAAAGGAAAATGTAAAGGGACTGTAAAAAAAACAAAATCACCTCAGGAAGCAGCTTGACACAATAGTGTACCCTCAAACAAACCATACTATTGTGTATCATGATCATTCATGTTTTTTTTTGCTTGGCTGAAACTAATCCTTTAGAAAGCCTTTGGTTTTGATTCCAAGGTGTACCCTCAAACAAACCATACTATTGTGTATCATGATCATTCATGTTTTTTTTGGTTGGCTGAAACTAATCCTTTGGAAAGCCTTTGGTTTTGATTCCAAGAAAAATGAAGCTAAGTAAAAGGAAACAAACTTTAGCAAAGGAAAAGGAAAAGGAAATGGTTGGAAAAAAAAAAAAACATAGCCTCAGGAAGCAGCTGGACACAATAGTGTACCCCCAAACAAACCAGACTATTGTGTATCAGGGTTGCTCATGGACTACCCCCTTGAAAAATTGTTTGAGTGATGTTTTTTAATTGGGCTTTAATAAGGCATCATATATTTTGGGAAATTGAGCATTTCTGAGAATTCTAAATAAAAGAAACTAATTGAGAAAATAAAAGAAACCAACTTTAGCAAAGGAAAATGTAAAGGGACTGTAAAAAAAACAAAATCACCTCAGGAAGCAGCTTGACACAATAGTGTACCCTCAAACAAACCATACTATTGTGTATCATGATCATTCATGTTTTTTTTTTTGCTTGGCTGAAACTAATCCTTTAGAAAGCCTTTGGTTTTGATTCAAAGAAAAATGAAGCTAAGTAAAAGGAAACAAACTTTAGCAAAGGAAAAGGTAAAGGGAATGTTTCAAAAAAAATCACCTCAGGAAGCAGCTGGACACAATAGTGTACCCTCAAACAAACCAGACTATCGTGGATCTCGATCATTCAATTGATTTGAAGTTACTTTCAATTGATTTCAATTTACTTTCAATTGATTTCAATTTACTTTCAATTTACTTTGAATTGATTTCAAATTACTTTGAATTTACTTTCAATTGATTTCAATTTACTGCCAATTTACTTTCAATCGACATTCCATAGAAATCCAATAGTAGTCCCAAAGAACTTTAATAGAAATCCCATAGAAAGATCATAGAAATAACATGGAAATCCCATAGGAATCTCACAGAAATCCCATAGAAAGATCATAGAAATAACATGGAAATCCCATAGGAATCTCACAGAAATCCCATAGAAAGATCACAGAAATAACTGAAATAACATGGAAATCCCATAGGAATCTCACAGAAATCCCATAGAAAGATCAGAGAAATAACATGGAAATCCCATAAGAATCTCACAGAAATCCCATAGAAAGATCATAGAAATAACATGGAAATCCCATAAGAATCTCACAGAAACCCCATAGAAAGATCATAGAAATAACATAGAAATCCCATAGGAATCTCACAGAAATCCCATAGAAAGATCATAGAAATAACATGGAAATCCCATAGGAATCTCACAGAAATCCCATAGAAAGATCATAGAAAGAACTGAAATAACATGGAAATCCCATAGGAATCTCACAGAAATCCCATAGAAATATCATAGAGATAACATGGAAATCCCATAAGAATCTCACAGAAATCCCATAGAAAGAGCATAGAAATAACATGGAAATCCCATAGGAATCTCACAGAAATCCCATAGAAAGACCATAGAAATAACATGGAAAACGCATAGGAATCTCACAGAAATCCCATAAAAAGATCATAGAAATAACATGGAAATCCCATAGGAATCTCACAGAAATACCATAGAAAGACCATAGAAATACCATGGAAATCCCATAGGAATCTCACAGAAGTCCCATAGAAAGATCATAGAAATAACATGGAAATCCCATAGGAATCTCACAGAAATCCCATAGAAAGATCATAGAAATAACATGGAAATCCCATAGGAATCTCACAGAAAACCCATAGAAAGATCATAGAAATAACATGGAAATCCCATAGGAATCTCACAGAAATCCCATAGAAATAACATGGAAATCCCATAGGAATCTCACAGAAATCCCATAGAAAGATCATAGAAATAACATGGAAATCCCATAGGAATCTCACAGAAATCCCATAGAAAGATCATAGAAATAACATGGAAATCCCATAGGAATCCCACAGAAATCCCATAGAAAGATCATAGAAATAACATGGAAATCCCATAGGAATCTCACAGAAATCCCATAGAAAGATCATAGAAATAACATGGGAATCCCATAGGAATCTCACAGAAATCCCATAGAAAGATCATAGAAATAACATGGAAATCCCATAAGAATCTCACAGAAATCCCATAGAAAGATCATAGAAATAACATGGAAATCCCATAGGAATCTCACAGAAATCCCATAGAAAGATCATAGAAATAACATGGAAATCCCATAAGAATCTCACAGAAATCCCATAGAAAGATCATAGAAAGAACTGAAATA
The DNA here is from genome assembly GCA_947184155.2 of Cladocopium goreaui. Lineage (NCBI taxonomy): Eukaryota > Dinophyceae > Suessiales > Symbiodiniaceae > Cladocopium > Cladocopium goreaui. The sequence goes on along the minus strand of CAMXCT020006550.1, from coordinate 341,537 downwards.
ACATGGAAATCCCATAAGAATCTCACAGAAATCCCAAGAAAGATCATAGAAATAACATGGAAATCCCATAAGAATCTCACAGAAATCCCACAGAAAGATCATAGAAATAACATGGAAATCCCATAAGAATCTCACAGAAATCCCATAGAAAGATCATAGAAATAACATGGAAATCCCATAAGAATCTCACAGAAATCCCATGGAAAGATCATAGAAATAGCATGGAAATCCCATAGGAATCTCACAGAAATCCCATAGAAAGATCATAGAAATAAAATGGAAATCCCATAAGAATCTCACAGAAATCCCATAGAAAGATCATAGAAATAACATGGAAATCCCATAGGAATCTCACAGAAATCCCATAGAAAGATCATAGAAATAACATGGAAATCCCATAAGGATCTCACAGAAATCCCATAGAAAGATCATAGAAATAACATGGAAATCCCATAGGAATCTCACAGAAATCCCATAGAAAGATCATAGAAATAACATGGAAATTCCATAGGAATCTCACAGAAATCCCATAGAAAGATCATAGAAATAACATGGAAATCCCATAGGAATCTCACAGAAATCACATAGAAAGATCATAGAAATAACATGGAAATCCCATAGGAATCTCACAGAAATCCCATAGAAAGATCATAGAAATCCCATAGAAAGATCATAGAAATACCATGGAAATCCCATAGGAACCTCACAGAAATCCCATAGAAAGATCATAGAAATAACATGGAAATCCCATAGGAATCTCACAGAAATCCCATAGGAATCTCACAGAAATCCCATAGAACGATCATAGAAATAACATGGAAATCCCATAGGAATCTCACAGAAATCCCATAGAAAGATCATAGAAATAACATGGAAATCCCATAGGAATCTCACAGAAATCCCATAGAAAGATCATAGAAACAACATGGAAATCCCATAGGAATCTCACAGAAATCCCATCGAAAGATCATAGAAATAGCATGGAAATCCCATAGGAATCTCACAGAAATCCCATAGAAAGATCATAGAAATAACATGGAAATCCCATAAGAATCTCACAGAAATCCCATAGAAAGATCATAGAAATAACATGGAAATCCCATAGGAATCTCACAGAAATCCCATAGAAAGATCATAGAAATAACATGGAAATCCCATAAGACTCTCACAGAAATCCCATAGAAAGATCATAGAAATAACATGGAAATCCCATAGGAATCTCACAGAAATCCCATAGAAAGATCATAGAAATAACATGGAAATCCCACAGGAATCTCACGGAACCCCCATAGAAAGATTATAGAAATAACATGGAAATCCCATAGGAATCTCACAGAAATCCCATAGAAAGATCATAGAAACATCATGGAAATACCTTGGAAAACCCACAGGAAACCAATAGAAATTCCATAGGAAAGATCATAGAAATACCATAAAAATCCCATAGGAATCCAATGGAAATCCCATAAGAATACCATAGAACTCCCATAGCACCCCTTCAGAAATCCCATAGAAATCCTCCAGAAATATCATAGAAACATCATGGAGACCTCATAGGAATTCCATAGAAATCCAATAGTAATACCATAGAAATACCATAAAAGAAAAAAACTTTAGCAAAGGAAAAGGACAAGGAAAATGGTTGAAAAAAAACATAACCTCAGGAAGCAGCTGGACACAATAGTGTACCCTCCAAACAAACCACACTATTGTGTATCAGGGTTGCTCATGGACTACCCCCTTGAAAAATTGTTTGAGTGATGTTTTTTAATTGAGTTTTAATAAGGCATCATATATTTTGGGAAATTGGGCATTTCTGAGAATTTCAAATGAAAGAAACTAAGAAAGTAATTAAGCAATTAAAAGAAAAAACTTTAGCAAAGGAAAGGTAAAGGAAATGATTGAAAAAAATCAAAAAATCATGGCCTCAGGAAAGCAGCTGGACACAATAGTGTACCCTCCAAACAAACCACACTATTCTGTATCAGGGTTGCTCATGGACTACCCCCTTGAAAAATTGTTTGAGTGATGTTTTTTAATTGGGTTTTAATAAGGCATCATATATTTTGGGAAACTGGTCATTTCTGAGAATTTCAAATGAAAGAAACTAAGAAAGAAATTGATTGAAAGGAAAACACTTTAGCTAGCAAAGGAAAAGGTAAAGGAAATGATTGAAAAAATCAAAAAAATCATGACCTCAGGAAAGCAGCTGGACACAATAGTGTACCCTCCAAACAAACCACACTATTCTGTATCAGGGTTGCTCATGGACTACCCCCTTGAAAAATTGTTTGTGTGATGTTTTTTAATTTGGTTTTAATAAGGCATCATATATTTTGGGAAACTGGTCATTCTGAGAATTTCAAATGAAAGAAACTAAGAAAGAAATTAATTGAAAGGAAAACACTTTAGCTAGCAAAGGAAAAGGTAAAGGAAATGATTGAAAAAAAACAAAAAATCATGACCTCAGGAAGCAGCTGGACACAATAGTGTACCCTCAAACAAACCACACTATTGTGTATCAGGGTTGCTCATGGACTGCCCCCTTGAAAAATTGTTTGAGTGATGTTTTTTAATTGGGTTTTAATAAGGCATCATATATTTTAGGAAACTGGTCATTTCTGAGAATTTCAAATGAAAGAAACTAAGAAAGTAATAAAGTAATTAAAAGAAAAAAAAGTAAAGGAAAAGGTAAAGGAAATGATTGAAAAAAATCAAAAAAAATCATGACCTCAGGAAAGCAGCTGGACACAATAGTGTACCCTCCAAACAAACCACACTATTTTGTACTTGGATGTAATTTTCTGTGGAAGGCATCTGGAAAATTTCAATGATGGAAAATAAAAAGTAAAAGGAAAAAGCTTTAAAAAAATGAAAAAAATGAAAAATGTTTGAACAACAAAAAAAGACCAAGACACAATTGTGTATCCTGACACAATGACACAATTGTGTATCCTGACACAATTTTACAAAATAATAAAAAAATATAATTAAAAATAAAAATACTTAAATTAAAAAATATTATAATTAAAAATGAAAATAAAAAATAATTTAAAATAAATTAAAAAATGATTAAATTAAAAATTATTATTATTAATTAATTAATCAAAAATAAAAATAAAACATAATTTAAAATAAAATAAAAAATAATTAAATTAAAAATTATTATAATTAAAAATAAAATTAAAAAAATATTTTAAAATTTTAAAATAAAATAAAAAACAATTAAAAACTAAAAAAAACAAAAAAAATGAAAAAAAAAACTTACACCAAAATCCTGTGGACACAAAACTGTACCCTCGATCATTTCCAGAGTTACAGAATAATTTTGAGGTCTGTGGACACAATTCAGTATCCCCACACTAATCAGTATCCAACATTATATATATATGGTACAGGTATGTACAGGTACATATATATGGTACATATATATATGCATATATGTGGGATGTAAATATATATATATATGTATACTGTGTAATATTTTGCAACATGTATATGTGTAATATACGACGACCTCGCTTTTGCTGATGTTTGGGTTGTTCCTTTATTAACAATCATGGTGAGGTGATGATGTTGGCGTTGTAGTTCAGCCAGATCAAAATGGGTATGTATTGTCCCATCATTTTGGTGTTGCTTATGTCTTGTTCCCCGTTTCTGTAGGTAAAGTGGGCATCCAAATGTGTTGATTAGTATCTCATATCTGCTAAATGGCTGAGGACGTGCTGTCGGTTCTCTTGCCAATGCTTAATCGGCTTTTGTTGATGTTATACCAAATGCGTGATGGCTACATTAAATGTTATGTCAGTTTCTGCCCAATGGACAAATAAAATACAGATAAAATAAGTAAAACATTAAAAACAATGCTGAGATTTTAAACCTGCAATATCCTGCAATCTCAATCTTGAAGTTCCCAACTTCTTACCTACTTCTGGGTTTCTACATATCTACGAAATGGTCTGTAAATCATGAATCTAGAAGTTTTGACCTCCAACACGCGTGAAGCCTGCATTCAATAAATAACATGTAACATGGTATGAAACAAACTTAATTAGGTATCCACCAGGAATTGAACATATGGAAAATCTGGTATTTATCGATCATGTTACCTCGGAATGCCCTATAGGAAAGCAATAGATGCACTTCTCAAGGTGATCAACAGCAGCAGGCGTCCTTGATGATTCACACCGATTTCATGTCCGATGTTGATTAAAAACATGATATCTAAACATATCTAAGCATCATTATACTTCGATATACCATGTTTGAATTGTCAAGTTTGAATAGTTGATTGACAGCTTGTTGTTGCACGTGTTAAATGACTCCTGATCATGGAACACATAATTCATACCAATATGATTCAGTAACAGCCGGTTTAAAGCAGTTATACTATCAACTAGCGTCAAATCACTCGGAATAATGGACTAATATAAACTATCATTTAGCATCATTTAATTAACATCATTCATTTAACCATGTTTAACCAAATAGATCAATATTCCAAGTTATGTAGTGAATGGAATTTCGGAATATCCTACAAGGTAGTGCCCCATTATTAGATAACTTGGTGACTCAGTTTACTAGGGTTTACATATGCTATATATGCTTCAAATGATGACCGCAGGGGCCGCAGGGGGCACCACCTGGTACCATGCCGCACCTGACTGGGGCTGCTCCACCATACTGTCCATGGGCTCCGTCTGGGTGTCGTGCCTTCCAGAGGGTGAGAAACTCGCGGAGATCAAAGGAACATAAGGGGGAATTTAAACAGCGATCATTGGAGAAATGGGATATCATGAGATATAATGGGGATATATGTATATTATTGTATATTGTATTTATCATATAAGTACACTGCTTGGTGATATGCTCGTCGATGAAGATCATCATCCCACATATATTTCAAACCACAATCGATGGTGATTTGTCAGATATGAATAGTCTGTGTCAAATATGTTCTTTCCGACCGTTATGTGGATTTGTGTTTACGTGAGATATGTTCGGATCTCTTGGGAATGGGAAAGAAATCATTGGATATACTGTAATTGGTATAGATTCAAGTAAAGCAAGGTGATTGGATCTATAAGAGGAAGAAATTGAAAGGGAACAGGTGGTGAATTTGAATAGAGACAAGGGGGGATTAAAACCACAAACAATTGTGCTACAGTACTTACCGGAAACATCCATATATAGACACACCCACATCACAAGAATAATGATATGCAGTGGGGCGGGCACCGTCAATTTGCGCTCAACCTTGTTTTTCTGAAAATGATGGGGGATGAGCCAAACTGTGCACAAATCATGCGCAATAGCAATTTGATGGTGATTCGTCGTTTGACTGATTTTCGGCCCCATCCCAAGAATTTTTGTCAATGTTGGATCGCAATCAACAGTAGGGATGATCCGGGATGCAAGACAAAACATCTTGGCAAATTTTGGCTCTTGAAACCCCAAACACCTACAAAATACGATGGTAAGTTACTTGTCTGGTCAGTTTCCAAGACAGTCATTTTTGACGCAGTACCATATAGTTCAAATGTGTATCTCGGAAAATGAGGCATACCCTGAGAGCGCCTTTTCATGGGGAAACAGAATAAATAAGCAGCGGGTTTGGGGTATGTTTTTATTCTTGGACAAACAAACTCAAATGGTGTTTCTCGCAAAGCTGCCAGAAGCATACAAGGCACACAATGCAACCATGTTGGGAAGGGTCAAAATGGGATACTCTAAAACTAAACATGAAAAATCAAGGAAAAATGACAAGTCCATCGGTCCCCAAGAGCCTAAATTGCCCTGGGACTCGGACTGGGGTCCCCAACGATGATGTGGCCACCGTGGCCACTGAGACTTGGGCTACATCTTTGTGCACCTGGTCAAGCCGTGGTGCCGCTGGGCTTGGTGACCACAAGGCGCCAAGCAATAGCTATTGTTGGGTCATATCATCACAAAACATCACAAAACATCACAAACCAACAACACATTGCAATGTATTCAGATGACAATGACAAGATGTATATTAAACAAACGAAAAACATTGTGTGAATTCTCGCTTGGTGGTTTCAGAGAATCAGCTATCATCATGTCAATGGGTGATAGCACCGTTAACCAGCTCTCCGAATCCCAAATTCATGGAACTCGACTGGCAGCAAAGGACAATACAAAACAGAGATGGCCATAAGACACAACCAAACGGTACCCTGCTTTTCACATGAACATAGCTATTGTTTATGGATGCTCATCTCGGTCATGCCGGTCATGTGTTTTTTTGTTGTTTCTATGAGTGGTTTTGACTCATCCCCATATCACAACCTTATCGCAACTACAATGGTTTGGTCCGCAGTACAGTACAGTATATTCTATGTGTTGTTGGTATATCCCATCACATGCCATGTGTTATATGATATTATATATACAGTTACATCATTGGTATTTTCAGTGTAAAGTTACATATAAATTGATATAATATACATAATTATACATATTATGCTTATAGGAAACTATTCATATAGTATTCGCATGTAATACAACCGTACTACAATTGGTCTCAACGATCGCTTAAAGAAACGAATCCTACAGAGACGACAGTGTGCGCCTGCCGCTGAAAGTCCTCGCGTAGAACGTGCCGGTGGTTTCGGGGTGTCGGTTTTTGGAGCAACCCACACACACAGATACGACAACATGTGTGGGGGTGTATGGATAATCGATAAATACATAGAATGTGGATCTAATACCAAACATACGGACTTCATCGGTAATGATATTGATATCGGAGACTCATGAAGAGCTCTTGAATGGCAGTTATTTTCATGTTTTACCTTGGAAGACGGAATCCCTTGGGGTTTGAAGGTTGCCAATTAACAAAAAATGAAATGGCAATCGAAAGCATAAACACACAACACTTGGTAATGAAAAACACACACAACACATTAAGAACACCACCAAAATATGTGTATATAATTGTATATATAATTATATATATATAGACTAATAATGACTGGGACCAAGAATGCTCAGGATACATCTCCCATTCTGTTGGAAGTATTTTTGGTGGCTCCAAACAGCCATGAAGTATGGCTCCCAATGGACCAAAAACCCCATGGCTGGTGTCGATTTCGACCCAACTCGTCCGCGGCTTTTTTCAAAAAGTCCATCGTGGCATCCCACTGTGGCGGAACTGGTAATTTGACCAGCGATGATTTGAGATGCATCATATGGGGGATACCTGGATACCGCGAACCCTGTGGCTTTGCTTCTTTTACTGAATGGATTGGTCTGGTGGGCAAACATGTATGGGACACAATGTCTTTTATTGCCAAATATAGGCGCATCCTGTAACGTATAGATAGGAGCCTCCTGTAAAATGTTCCTTCAACCAAGCTTGAGGTGCAACATACATGTCTAATCTTGCCTAATATACCAACGGCACAACAACAGCCACGTTCACCCATCATCGGTGGATCTTCACCCCCAAGACCAGGACTTACTAGTTTCATGGATCCAGTTCACCACTCGGTTTTCATAATATCTTCATACCTAGAGACCTTCACGTATATCTATATATATATACATACATGTAAAGACTGCTTTGCACATACTGTATATAATTGTTCATATAAATATATATATTGTACATAAATATAATATATATATACACATATTTATTCTATAAATATATATATATACATATTTACTGATATTTACTGTATATAAAATTAGATCCATATATAGACAAATACATACATGTACACAAATTTACTATCAACAAGCACTGGGTATCCCCCAACTTTGGACAGCCGTTGGCAGATTCAGGAGACCGAGGCGACCTCATGTCATGGGCATCCTGGATATGGATATCATCCTTGGAGCTTAACTGATCAACCCTGATCAACAAAAGAAAATGTGGAATAACCCAACAAACATGTGGTAAAATTATGTAAAATGATGATATTCCCACTAAAAATTGAGGGATTTTCATTTCTTAACCATGAAACAAATAGGGAGTGTTACAGTTGTTACATGGTTTTTCCGCATGCGGAAATGGGGATGTATAGCCAATGCTGGTAATAGGGGCAGTAACTCGAGGGACCTAAATTGAGATTTCCAACAGGGCTACCGAAAAAGGGGTATCTTCATTGATATGTCTCACATTAATGAAGATACCTCGAGTTTTTCCAATGGAGACCATATGATATATTATTAATGGAAATAATATCTCATTCTTAATTGAGATTTCCAACAGGGGTATCACCTCATATTTGTTTGTGACACCATAATCCCATGATCATATGATTCAGCAATCATCCCCAAAAAAAGTGACCACCATATTCAGTGGCAATTGGGATAAGTATTGGAATAAATCCCCATTGTATTATGGATAACATATTACCAGTGGAATACAATGGGGATTTAACCACCATATTACACATTCATGGGGAACATATTGCCATAACTATTGGATCTCTTCAATGGCAATTCAATGGTCTCCATCCAAATCAGTGGATGACTCTGATCTGATTTCCTGGTGGTTCATGTATGTATAAATGATATAGCCTACATGTATACACATTTGCACAAATAAAATTTGTCTATCTATACATGTATGTAACTGTATATATATAAATGGACTGTTCATTGCAATCAACCATGTTTTGGTTATTTGCTTTTGTGGAGTTTGGGGGAGCAAACACCGTTCGATTTTCCCCTACTTACATGGGCCATGGAGAGAGTTAACAAAATCGATGGCCCATATAATATAAGGAGTGTTTGGCCACGGGTTCTCTTTGATTCCTTAAGGATAAATCCCCATTGTATTCCAAGTGTCCTATTTCTTCCCAAGGATTCAATTTTATCTCCATGGAAATTGGATCAATTCCCGCCTCAAAAAGCCCATTTTCTCATCATGTTCTCCGTATTTTCTCCGTTTTCCACAAGGAATTCCACCATGATTTACCCTCTGGTAAACTAACATAGCTATTGAAAATGGCAATCTATAGTGGATTTTCCCATTAAAAATGGTGATTTTCCATAGTTATGTTAGTTTACCAGAGGGTAACCCAGCTTTCTTCATGCTGCCCGGGCACCCGGTGACCTACATGAACGGCCAGGTCTTGCCCGTGATGGCGGCCTGGTCAAGTGAACCGTTGGTGATATCCTGGGGATCGAGTTTCAACAACATGAGTATTATCATCTGGTTATTTAACATAGCCATGGAAAATCACCACTTTTAATAGGTAAACCATCTATAAATGGGCCATTTTCCATGGCTATGTTAAATAACCAGAGGGTATCATCCCCAACAATAGAATTTAAACAGCGAATACATGAGGATACACATTATATATATATATGGGATATTCGCTCAACTATATAGCATGGGATATCGTATTTTCACAATTTAAGACCATATTTGACATATATATATATATATAGATATATACATAGGGAATTTACTATTCAACAATATGGATATACTCATCAACAGTATATAGTATGACATATCCATGTATACATATATATATATATAGTTTGTCTAAAAAATAGGATATACCCCATTTTTTGGCTGATTTTCCCTGGGATTTCATGATGATAATCCATTGGAATTGAGGGTACCGCATTTTCAAACAAGCCTTCTGTCATACTATATACATTATATGGGGATGGGTCAAAACCTTGTACCCCTGTAGTTCACATCAAAATAGCTGGTAAATGGATGTTCATCCCCCTAAAAATGGTACTTATAGGTATTGATCCATAGCCATATTATGCAGTGATCCGAGAATTGAGTATTACAAATCCAGCGACAAAACTTCTGCACATCCAAGTCCAAAATTATGGTGTTTCTTTACCATCAATATACTTGGATCTTTAGATGCGGACTTTCAGACCTAGGGCCCGGCTTGGTGTTTTTTAAAGCGCCCTGGAAAACTGGAACACGTGGTCACGAGGATTGCAGGCTGGGAAGATTATCCTACAAGGACGAACCGATGTATATATATATATATATATATGTCTCAAAGTGGGAACATGTCACCAACGAAAAAGGGGTGACTAAGAACACAATGTTGGACACGTCACAAATCAAAATGAGATCGATTGGGGTGCGTCACGATTATTTGGATAAGCAACACACGTCCACCATTGCCACCTGATCCCACATGTCCTGGCTTTGTTGGGGCGTCGTCTACCAACCATCAAATGGTAATATATCGCAGGAATCCACTGGACAAAAAATCATGGCCACCTGATTTTCCATCCAATTCAGAAGGCCAAACGTTAGTCGACTGTAAATAAGGAACTCATTCTTAACCTTCGGAGTTTGCATCATGTTACCCACATCAACTACTGTATACGATGCCCTGAAGTGGAAAACCCAATCCTCACCTGTGTGACAATGCCACTGAAAGCGAACATGGCCAGGCGACCATTTTCCAGCTCCTGTTTCAGCGGGAAATGGTTATTTATACTGGTAGGTAGATAGATAGAGATAGATAGAGATAGATAGAGATAGATAGAGATAGAGATAGATAGAGATAGATAGAGATAGATAGAGATAGATAGACTCATAGACAGACAGATAGACAAATAGACAGATGGACAGATGGACAAATATATATATATATATTATATTATATTATATTATATTATTATATTGAACAGAATAAAGTGCAAACCTTGTGATCTATGTATGTGATTCATTACTTTAGGTCGCCAGGATCATCACGATGTGCAAAAACCAGCGCCATATACCTACCTTGACTGGGGATGGTTGGAACTCCACCCATTAAAATTGGTGTTTTTTTTTTGGATGGCTTATTATTGGGTTTACCACATTATATAGAATGATAATATATAGTGGTATAGAATGATTATTGTAATGATACATCAATAATAGTGATTATTGTTTATTCATCAATTATTACATATATAGAATGATATATACATGTCCGAGTGATAGGATTACCAAAGGGTGGGATATTGCACAAATACAGTTGGTGACTGGTAACAAAAATCGAAATTTCACTTGCTCTTTTTACCCACCGAACAACTATCACGCCACAGTGGCCGCCATCATCTGGTCGATGGTTGAGGCTTACCGACACCACCCAACAATTGGGCCATATCCAAGAATTGGATAGACCATCGGGCAGCAAATAGATTTCAGGTTCAACATGTGAACAATTTTGGGCAGTGCATTTTTGTTCAAACAATGTTGACGGTGAAAGGGTTCACTCCGTCCTTTTAGAAGCCACACAGCGATAAATCATTGTGTTACCTGATATACTCACCCGGGAAAATTTGTGATGTGTCCCAAATTTGTAGTCTGTGAGTTGCCAGCCAGTGAAGATTCTAGATATTCTAGATGTCTCCCTTTGCTAAAGAAGTCAATAGAACATTGCTAAAGAATATGGCAGGATGTGGCCACGTTCCATATTTTCCAACGGCCATTTGATTGTATGGCATGGATTTTCCTCCGACTATGGCCTTCTCATGGCCATTTTCATCCTCCATGGAGTGGCAAAGTTTTGAGCCCCGAGGATCCCTAGCAGCTACTGGAGATGACAACAATTTGCGGTCCCAAAGTGGTGTATGTTTGTTATCCCCAAAATGATTGATTATACAGGCTGCACCATGCTGCACCCATGTGTATGTATATGTGTAGCTATGTCAAATTCAGTGCCAATCCTGTGGGGAAACCCGCATTCCAAATCATACCCCTATGATCCCCGATCATTCCCCCTTTATACCTCTAGCTACACCTCCATTGCAATCAAATTTATAGCCCCCATGATTATTGCTCTGACAATGGAATTGATATGAATTGATCATCATGGTCCACATCAATTTGCAGTTGTTGATATTTTTGGTAGATAGACTAACCAATTTTTTGACCAACCCAGATCATGATATATCATGACCCATATTGGAGATATCTGGGATTGACCCATCCCCACACTTTATCTGCCCCCTCGCCTTCAATCGCATGTCCTTTTCCTTCTCGGGCTCCTAGATAGGAGCGCTGAAATAGCTCGGAAGATCCAAAGCAACCAAAAAACACCATGGACTCTACACCAAACACCCAAGTTTGCAGAGTTTCATTGATAATTAAGGCTTGAATATCTTCAGTTCCAGTTCTTCAGCACTTCTATCATTGCCTGGGCCACTGGTAGCAAATCTCCTGCTTTTTTGGGTAGGTTGTGCCGCACTAAAAGACAAGAGCATGGGTTGTCGGGCTCCAACCAGCCAAAATTGGCACCGTGCTATTTGGAAACCGCATAAAACCTATAGGGATTTCTGGGGATTTCATCAGCCAAAATCAGGAATGGATCAGTTTCAAGAACTTGGTCCAAAGATAAGTTCTGTTGATTATAGTAACGGGATATCATAAGAATTTAGAGAATATGAGATACACAGTATAAGTGTGATACAACCATGTTATATTATATATATATATTATCATGCATGTAAATGTACATTTGACAAAACGTGGCCATATAAATTTGATGCATATTTTACATATTAAAACTATTTAGAAATTATATGTGTGCAGTAGATTCAATATTGGCATCATGAATATGACAATCCATTGCTCATCCATTGAAGGTCCTTGGGCAGGAACTGCTTCCCCAGGAAGAAGTCGCCAGCATCACGATTCACCTGGTGCTGCTTCAAGGACCAAGAATGTGAGAAGTTAACCTACCGAAACACAGATGTAACATGATGTAACAAACCACGAAAAACATGGATTGAAAAACAAGAATTGGGACTTAACATGATTTAACCACTCAACGTGAGGAATTTAACCAACACAGTGATCAATCAACAAAACCATACTTTATCAATGGAACCCGCATGAGCAAGAAAAGACACGGGCTTAGTCAACCAACACAGGGATTCAACGAACAACTTGGGGCAACAACAAATCGAAATGGGAAGAACTCACCAAGCAATGGCAATTGAGCCGTCTCAAAACCTCAGTTGTTCCATTTTTTTATGGAGCTGTACTACCTTTATGTCTTGAGGATTAGCATACTCCATCAACTGGGAATCTGCATTCACCGACCATCATGAGGAATTGCCCAATGGATTTTGACATATTTCGATATTGCTCAATTGCATTTAGGTATCACGGTATCACCAACAATTTTATAGTGGGTATTTCACGGGTCGGAAAGAGTATCCCCATGTTTAGCTCGTTGGTCCATCCCCATGGATATCCTGTGCACAAATCAACAGCTTGGGTTGATCCCCTGGTATTCAAATCCCCATGGATCGTGCTTCCCTTGATTGCAAAGGCTGGTAATCCTTTTACAAATCCTCAACTGAGGGTGTTGAAACTGCGTTATGTTCAGGTTACTGTATCAGTTGATCAAGAATTTGTCAAGAAAGCCACAGTAAATCCAAATAAAGTCCACCTATCAACTGCTAACCATAATTAATGGATAGGGTATTCTACACTAGGGGGTACGATAATCCCCTATAATCACCAACCAACTATCATTTCATCAAATATATCAACTATATTCCCACATGTTGATGCTTTGACTCACTATTGAATAACTATAATCATCAATCAACAGGAGTTTTGAACATTGTATGATGATTGGTTGGTGATATATGTCATTACATTTCATAAAATAAACCAATTAATTCAATGACATCCCCACTGGTGACGGTTTGTCAATGCCTTTTGTCAAAGGCGTCCCACAGAATCCGATCACCTCTTTCTCCCAGCCCTTGAAGAGAAGCCACAAGGACTCAGTCGGAGCTCTGTGACACATCGGGAAAAAGAAAACACATGGGAGCCTTGCTATGGGCAAACTACGATACGCATATATGATTAATATATATATATATATTAATATTATATACATAAATCATCATAAATCTATAGAAACATTAGAACTAGAATGATGTGTGTTAATATGATATATGTGTCTGTAACACCTTGACCATCCTGCCTCTAAATGGCATGTGGATGGTCTGTGCACACCTGGAGCCCCGGGGGCCCAACCATGAAATAAACAGATCATTTGGGCTCCAGCTGTGCAACGTTGAGTTTCAATTGCCAATGTTTCAAGTTTCAACAGCACCATATCTGACTACGTATTTATCTGTTCATCTATCCCTTCGTCTGTCCACCAAATGTGTACATACATAATCATATTCATGCATAGTGTGTATGTATGTACATGTAGACATGCAAAATGTTACAAGACCTCTCACATATTCACACGTGCGAGAGATGGACACACATGTATCAGTATCCAGTGATCCACATCCTTCTCCCACAAGAAACCACCATATTTTGAATGTCATCTTGGGAAATCCCAGTTTCATCTACTTTCCCAACCAGCTGTTTTTTTTAAGCTGCCGGACATAGAGTTCAAAGGTGCCAATAGCTCCGAGAAAGGGAAGCATGTAACCAGCCTCAACCATCTTGTCATGGGCCTCATCGACCGGCAAAACCTATCTTATAGGGGACGTAATAGTGACGTATTTGGGAGAATGGTGGGGTGTATCAATGGGATATGACAATGATTTACATAATTTTACATATATATATATATAGTTATACAGTGACCAAGAATATGATGGTGTGTCTGAGAATGTTGGATTTACTGATTTACTTACACTAGATGTGTTTATTTTGAATGCGACTACTACGCCATGTAACTTCAACTTTTATTTCTTATTTCAATGCAATGTATCCATACACAAGTGTTGCTGGTCATTACTCCACGTCGGTTGAATCCCTGTTGGTTTCTGAATTCTTTGGTTGGTGAAATGCAGCTGTTTGGTGGATTAAACCAGTTCCTGCTGCTTATATACAGTACATACAATGTTTGTTGTTGGTTAAAGGCCTGGTCGTCTGTTGATTCACTCATGTGTATTATTATTCGTTTGATCACCCCCATTGTTTCTGGATAATTCATACTAATTTTCAAACCAGATTTGTTCGGCACTCCCCATTGCGTCTCTAAAAGTTCTAGCAACCAGCATGCTTCAATGGCCAAACTAACTTACCAAATGATCGACCTGATTCGGAAAAAACACGAACACAAACAGTATATATATATAATTATAGATACAATTATACATATAAATTTATGTATCACAATATATCACAATAACTTACCTTTGCTGAATTGTAAGGCGAATGTCATACCTTTGCCACCTTCTCCTGGGTTTCCCCGTGGGTTTTGCCGCCTCAAAGGCGTTGCTGACGCTCTGGAACTTGTCGCCTGGGAAGCGGAAGCCCAGGTCCGTGGCAATCCAGCCTTGGAGCTACGACCCGTTGCGATAGTCAGGGGGGTTTTTCATGGTAACTTCATGGGGAAAAAAACATAAGTGGTAGTAATCTACCATCAGTTAGTAATTATCTATGGGAACTAACTGCTGTGCTATAAACCTACAGTAATCTCTGATAATCTCTGGTAGTTGATAACTGTTGTTTTGTTGAATAAAAACTTTTAAGTGGTATGGCTGAGATGAGTAAGAGTTGTACTTTGAACAATTGAGGGTATAACACAAAACAATCACTTATTGTGGGGATGCAGTAAACCTTGATGGGATGTTGATGGAATATGGGTATGGGTGAATACCCTCTGATAATTTGTTACGTAGCCATGGACAATTACCTATGAAAGTAGATGATTTACCTATCGAATATTGACATATTCCATGGCTATGGAAAATGACCAGAGGTAAAACCCAACTATTCTCCGGCAAATACAACAGAATTTATGGGATATAGATGATATAGATATAGCTGATATAGCCCATATGATATGGATTCTTAAACGAACAGGCAGTTGAGCCCCAATTTGTACCCAGGAAATGTGGACCAAGATGTGAACTGATTGGTATTGACACATGGGGCCATGGGGTCGTAAGTCATGGGAGATCCCCAAGTCACCATGGGTTTCACACTGAAACAGTCTTATGACGTGTGGATGATTTGGGGCTTCCCCCCCATTTTAGGAAACCTCCGCATATGTTTGCCAACCGTCCACAAATCAAACATGTTCAGATGATTTAATCAAGACTGAGGGGGTTAACCTGTTCTGGTCAAAACAAAATTGGAACGACCAACAACATGTCAATGTCAGCAGCAACAGCAACAGTGCCGGCAACATGGCGGGGTTAATTTTCACCATGACCCGTTGGGACGGTAGCCAACTCTTAGGAGATCAACAAAGCGTGTTGACTTGGATAGTTTGACAGTTAAGCCTGAGACTCCAAGAGTTATAGAAAAATATGGTCCACAAGATAAGGGAAATTTCTTTGTTATTGAACATTAAGATATGTACATTGCTGGTTTTGTGCATGGCTCCCAACCATCCCCCGCGACTCGTAGAATCTGAATATGTTCTGCTTGCAGGAAGGTTCAAATGTGATGGAAGCCTCCAATGTGGTTAATGTGGTTAATGTGGTTAATGTGGTTATATGTTCCATAGTGGTTAATGTGGTTAATGTGGTTAATGCGGTTAATGCCCTTTTTTGAAAAAAGACATTAAATGTCTTAACTCCGCCTTCCTCATCACAAAAACCGCCTGCCCTCCTGTCTATCCATATCAGAATGGTCCTTGAGTGGTAACTGGGGCCCATAACCCCCCTATATCATTGGGATCATTGGGTGTCATCGAAATGGAGGTGTTGGTCATATTGGTTGAATGGCTCTATTGTTATATCTAGCCCAGGGACCCTCATGACCGGCTTACGTGTCCATCTACAACTGGGCTTTCATGAGATATCTACCCTACTTTCCGACTCACTTTTATCGCAAACCCAGCACTTTTTGGCACACAGGTTTTTTGGGCACCCCAGCCTACAGTGGCCAGCATGCAGACTCGGCCATGCTTCAGTTCCTTGCTGATTTCATCAAGGATGGCTGAACAAAAATATATGTTACCAACAGTTATTATTACATGACATACATATATATTTTTAAAAAATAAAAAAAAAACAGGTAAATACAAACATGTATACACATACATAATAATATAGACTGATCTATCGATTGATCGATCGATCTAAACCCATAATATGACCCATACGATTATCCACTGATTTGTTTCTTGAAGAGCAATCTATGCTGATTTGAACAAAAACATCTAAACATCTGAACAGATCTGTATAGTATAAAATATCATCAATCCTTCCATCCATCCATCATCCTCACTGCTCACTGACATCAATCCATCCGTCCATCCATCCATCCATCCATCCATCTCTCTTTATACATGTCCAAGCATCAATCTAAATATCTAATAACCTCTTCTCTCTCTCTCTCAGTGTGCGTTTGTCGCTCTCCGTCTCTCTCTCTCTCTCTCTTTCTCTCTCTCCATATACACTGTACGTGTACATGACAATCAACATGTCAAAATGTGAAAGACTCTGCATCTCATGAATATCTCATCAGTATCCCATTACTACTCCTTGAATATCCCATTACTATCCCATTACCACACCAATTAAATCACCATGTATAGAGAATAAAACATAATAATAACACCCTTATTTTCCCATTCAAAGCTCCATTCTTCAAGGATGTTCCATTAACATTTCAATCATTTCAATATTCCTTGAATATTCCATTCATATCCCATGACCCGAGGCTCTGCTTCTCGCACCCAGTAGACCGGCAAGGCATCCGTCACGCCCAAAGGATCGAAACCCTTCTCTTCGCCAACCCAGCCCTTCAGCACCTGATGGAAATTCGGAAATTCTGATGGATTTCACCAGCAAAAATGGTGGTATAAGGCGAATAAAGGGAATCATCATGCAATATTAATAGTAATATCGTCTGGTGTCATCAAACATGGCTAGCTGGGCATCTTTTTTTATTGGACAATCATAGAACTAAATGGGGCATGCTCCAGCAACGCCATGTTTGACTACCAGAGGCTGTTGATTTTCTCCTCATTTGGACATATATATATATACGTATATACAGTATATATAGATTTCCTGCAGCGCCGGGGTTACTGAAAATGCACCAGTGATGTTTAAAAATGCACCAGTGATGTTGAAGCCTCTCAATGGCAGTGATTTCACCGACAGCATGTGTAGCTGATTTTCCCATCCACGATTTTGCTCAAATTCACTACGTAAAAACGGCATCTTTTTGTCATTACTGTATGCATGTATGTAAACATATATGGTACATACACTTACATTGCTATACGGGTTTGTCTGAAATAGGGCAGTCAATCTCAGTGGATTATCGTTATTCTCTCCATTCAATTGCAGTTAAGGGTATATAACAAGTTCAGGCACATCCATGCATATCATATTCTTGATTACCCTCTGGTAATTTAACATAGCTATTGAAAATGGCCAGTTATAGTGGATTTTCCCATTAAAAATGGTGATTTTCAATAGCTATGTTAGTTTACCAGAGGGTATTAAATATGCCACAAATCTATATCCATCAATGATGTCTCCAAAACATCCCCATTGTCCCATTCTCTCCAGACCCATGATGCTGGTTATCCGCATTATATTTGTTCCCACTATATCATGATGTTATATAGCTGGTGTATGCAATTGTATGCATATCTATATATATATAACATCCCCGGTAGGTTGATGATGGTTTGCCTCATTATCAAATTATTAGAGATACCCTTTTTTTCTCGCCCGCCCGAAGTTCCGAAATCCACCTGAGGATATCGGAGGAATGGCACGGCAGCAGACATCTCCATCTCCTGGTGAGAACGTCTTGTGATGTCAGAACAGCTTGTCCCATCGTGTTGTGATTTGATGCATGGGAACATAATGGAAAGTATAATAGGAATATCACATGGGGAACAGAACATGGGACACAGGACACATAAACATCACACATAAAAATCATAACATGATACAGTAAACAATGGAATATCAATAGAATCATTTAGCCAGCAATAATTGAGTTGATCATTAAACAATATTAAACAACCATACATCGACAAAATGGGAATACAATCGGGATAGACATCCGATCCCACAAATGGAGAAAACATGACAAGCAATGAGAATCCATGGGATACAGGGATGAAATCTCATGGACTTTTTGTATATAGCTTTACTTTCCTTGGTTTATCTGGGTCTAAGAAAATGGGTACCCTCTGGTGAACTAACATAGCAATTGAAAATGGCCATCTATAGTGGATTTTCCCATTAAAAATGGTGATTTTCCATTGCTATGTTAGTTCACCAGAGGGTACCCAAAGTGATACTGTGTGGGTAATCATGTTCCAAGTTCCAATGGCCATAGGGCATCCAATGCCTTTCCACGGTTCCATCTCTTGTGTCTTGCAGGCATCTCCAATCGTTGAGCGAGGGTCAACTATCAGTACTGTATCATTCATGATCATTCTAAATTATGTATTATTATGTAATATTATATATATATATGTACAGTACTGTACCATTACGATTCTAAATGAACTCATCTTCACCATCCGTCCTTGGGATAGGTCTCCGTCTCCACATAGGGTCCCTCGCTGAGTTTCTGCACCGCACGCAGCTGCGTTCGGCCAATGCGGCTTGGCAGGGCGCAGATGCTGCCGTTTTGGATCAGTGAGCCATCGAAGGACCTGGGGTGTGTCAAAATATGGAACCCCAAAAAATCCATTGGAAAATGGCCCATTTCTAGATGATCAAAAGGATGATTTAGCTATGAAAAAGCGTGATGTGAAAAATGTTCAAAATAGCTATGTTAGAAAAGAGGGTACAATCCCAGAGGAAACATCATCATGTTCCCCACATGTGAGAACTATCACTGGGTTTATCAAATCAGCTTCCATCGTTTTCCCGGACCAACATGGGACCAGGGGTACCCTAGAGCAAGCGACGTGTGGAGTAAACGTGGTGGATATAGATGTAAGAATAAGAACACATATTATAGTGAAATACAATATAATATAGGATAATATGAAATAATATAGTATATTACAATAATATAACAACATATGATATGATATGATATGATATGATACAATAATATATAAGATAATATAAAATAGTATAATTCCATATAATTCCAAACATGTTTATGTGCAACGATGACGTCGATGACTATCCCATTCATCCATCCCCACTGGGACAATCGTCAAATGATGCAGGGTGGCTTTGTTGGGTTATGAGCCCTATGGACGAACTTGAGATCCTGAGATGAGTTGTTGTTTTGCTGATCTGCGGCATCTATGAAGCAAACCTCCTTCTTTTCTGACTTGGATGATCAACGATCATCTAGATTGACAACTTTCACTACCCTACCCTTCAAGGCACCAGGTAGGTAAGCATTCCCGAACTCCTCATATGAGAACACTCTGACTACCTCTTTCTACCAGATTGTGGCTAGGAGAAGGCTAGTTCGGCGACCCAAGTAGCTTTCCAGATAGCTTAGATGTGGGACTTACAAACAAAATGGGGTTGTTACCCGCAGCTAAGAATTTCCAGGGGTAACGCACACAACGACCAATAATAAGTGGCTTCCAAGGTCTGGATAAAAAATGGAGCCACGAATTCTGAGATTTGCGAAACTCTCACGGCGGAAGCCGGATGCGCACCTCTACATCTACATCTACATATGATATTACAAAATACATAGAGATTCAGAAATACATGTATCAGAAATACATGTATATATGATTATATATGTATTTCATGAAATATCTAAGCATGTCAAGTAATTTTCCAATAAAGACTTGGGATTTCCCAGTTGGCCATGTGAGAAAACCAGGGGGTATGGCTCATCCACATCCCAGTGGCTGGCAGTTGTTGATGTGCTGCACAAAGAACTGCACCGGCTCGCCCCACCAACCGTTCTTAGACATGTAAGTCAAAGGTGGCTCTCCGAACATGCCGTCCTGAATTCAGAGATAAATGACCCCCCATCAACGACAATTTTAATGACGCAAAATCTAAAAATAAACCACACTTGGGTATGGCTTAAAAATGCTCATCATCATTCAACATCATTTTGGACGGTGAAACACTAAAAAAGCCCAAGTAGTGCCCCATTTTTGAGCCATACCCATACAGCTTGGGTGTCACTCGGGGTTGGGTAGGCACCAAACTTCACAAAATATCTAGTGCTGAAAGATTGATGTTGTTTTCCACTTCTCACAGGTTGCAAAAAAACCACCTGAGTTAGTGGTGGATTGTGTCCCAAAAATCGCTGGTCGTTCTGCTGCTCTAAACCTTCTTGGACCGAAAATGGGACTGTTCCCGCGTTGTTGTTTAGATGGTTTGGGGGTTTATTGGCACTCATAATCTCTGTTAGGTATGTCAATTTTAACGGACATCATTGAGTTCAACAGTGTGTGTCCAATGAGTTGAAAGTGTTCGGTCCGAAACTCCGGCAGTGCCATGAAACGTTGGACATGACTTTAACCAAACCCTCGTCTCTCACAACATACTGCTATTGTTGTGTGTTCATTTGTTTTTCATGAAATTGTTTCAACATGTTTCAACCCGGTGCTAAACCACAAGATCGCAGAAAGTGAAGCGCTGAATCTCTCGAAAGGACCATCGGGTACCGACCCATCTCCTGCACCATCAGGCCCATGATGGCAATCATGGCCAAACGACCTCGGCTGCTAAGCCTGCTAAGCCTGCTAAGCCATCCCAGGGCCATCCCATTCTTTCCGGAGAGTTGAATCTGTGTGAGTCATGGGGACAATCATACTGTACATTGATTGTTGCTATTGTTGGCTACTGTACTGCAAGGCGGAAAGATCGGAAAAATCAGGGTCAGTCAAAAAGGCTCACCTTGAGAGGTTACAATACATCTCAGACTTTTTCACAAACTGTTAAAGTCATGTTCCTCGAACATCTGCCATTGACCAAAGTCACTATTCACCAATCTGGCCAGCTATATAGAGTAGTTGACAAGCATGAAACAAAGTCGTTTTGGGGGGTTCCCTGCCAACTATCATTTGTGTGGACTGGATCGGATGAAACCAAGAATTAATATCATGATGAGGTTAGTAGTTTCAAACCCCTTGAGACATGTTGGTTAAAGTTGTGAGAGTGTCTTGCTGGTTCCCCCTACCATCCATCATTCATAAAATCATCTGGAGCTTTCTATCAATGGAGTGATTTTAAAGAACACATACAGAACATCTTGATTTCTACATAGCTTTACCACTAACAAAAAGGAACTTTTGTGGTAAACTGTCCCCTCCCATCCTCGGAGTGTGAAAAAGCCCACTCGCCGAGTGGCCGTTGTTGCGCTCCGCAGTCTGCTTGCGTTCCAGCTCCTGTACTTTCTGGTGATGACCTACATAGCCATGGAAAATCATCACATGGGCCATACTTTCCATGGCGTTCAATTACCGGCAACAAATGAAGGTGAAATAGAATTAATAATCAGAAAAATAAAGAGTAACTACTGTAGATGAAAATAGATGATATATTTGTTGTGATATGTTTGAACATTCACTATTGACATCTATTGATTGTTTCAACATTCACTATTGACATCTATTGACAATGATAAGATTCGGAAACCATTATTATAGACAACTGGCGATTCTTGCAGACTAACAGTACTAGTAGTGTCTGTTATTATTATAGAAAATTGTACCTTCATACAATGTACAGTATATATATATATATGATTGTTCCTTTACCTTTGCATTTTTCATTAAACGAAATCACATCATATGTCAGAATATATTCTACATACATGTGGGCCTTACAGGTTTCACGTCTATTCACATCCATACACATACTCTCAACACATTGCAAAATACTGATGGCAAGTACGAATCCGGATCGGTACCCAGAGGAGGCACCTATGTGGAGGTTTCCTGAAATAGGGGTACCCCTAAATCATCCATGTTATTTTCGGATTTTCCCTCATAAACAATCCAGCAATTGGGGATCCCCCAATTTAGGAAACCTCCACACGGTGTCTATATCCATCATGTCTCAACATGCCAAACCTGGTTGGTTTGTGAATCATTGATGGAACCCATAAAAGTAACCATAAACCCGTTTGTGCTGAGGCCATATTGGTATAGGTCAAACTTTGGTATCAAGAATGTGTTTTCTCTCTTGAAATTGAGAAAGCTCTATGGCTCATTGGGCTTGATTCTTGACCCCTGTCCACATCGTTTCATTCCGATCGTACTCCCAGGACCTCTAGTAGAGGTTTAATGACCCTGGAACTACCAACCCGCTCCATCTTTAAATTTGATCGCTGAAGTCCCAAATTCTGATTGATCACAGGAACTCAACCATCGGTGTAGAGGTATGTTGAGGATGTTGTATCTCTGACTGCCAGGTGTTAAACAAATGTACATCTACGTATACTTATGTACATATATATATATACACAGTGTGTTTCAACAAACAAATAGCTAATATATCAAATAAATACACATTTAATCAAACATAATGTAACATAATCATACATAATTTAACATGCCATATGTTGATGGCCTGCCATTTTTAGTTGCCGGTGCTCTCCTCATCATCAATGCCGTCCAGCAATTCAGTGCCAAGGCCGAAGTCCGATGGGCCCAAACCACCTGCAAAACCGTGGAGTTTCGAACCAAGCGGTGGGAAATCCATGGGAAAATCATGGGATTTCACCAAGAAAAATGGGGATTTCACCAACAAATGGTGGTATCATGGGGGAAACATCGGGGATAGAATGGGCATATATAATATGGTTAGATATCTCTATATAATATATATATATATAATGGGGATATAGTGGAATATTGATGGAATGTTGGTTGATACCTTTCAAGCTCAGAATCCACATAATGGCTGCCAGGAAATCCTCGATAAATTTCCATTTGAATGAACAATCACATCGATATGGGGATTTTCCATTGCGTTTGACTACAAGCGGGTACACTATATGGTTAGTGAATGTCAGTGTTATAACAACTAGAAACTGGCTCGTAACTGAACTAGCAATTGATTAGTGAGTAAGTGTTTGTAGCTGTGTTTAAATAAATGAATATTATATATATATATGTACATATAAATACGTACATACACCGAAGAAACTCAACCACAAAGCAACTGGTTGAGAAGTAGGATTTTAACAGTTCACGTTGTAGACTACATATGCATAGGATAACTTCAATTCGGGGACTTACTATCCTGGGTTGTTTCTACCATTCGCTAAGTGGAAAGCACCATGGGATTCACAAGAAAAACAAAATGGGTCAATGAAATCGGATGAACTGCTTGGTTGTGATACCCTCTGGTAAACTAACATAACTATGGATAATCACCATTTTTTTATGGGAAAATCCACTATAAATGGCCATTTTCAATAGCTATTTTGACATAACCAGAGGGTATCATATCTCACCACTGGACAACCTGAAACAATCTCCCGGCGCCTTGACGTGGCTTCACCAAGACTTCATGGGCACCCACCCTGAAGGGGGATACCCCGGCCAGGGAAATGGGGAAGGTGAAAAACCATGATATACCATTGATTTTGGGGTGCATCCCTTTTATTATGTGTATGTATATTGTGTATATTGTGTATATATATATATATATGTATATATATATGTGTATATAAATATATATGTAAATATACATGTATATATATATATATATATATGTATGTATATACATACATATACAGATACAAAAATATATACATGTATACACATAAATACATATGTATGTGTATATATATGTATTATATGTAGGTATGTATATGTATATATATATATACATATGTATATGTATGTGTCTAATATATATATATATATATATATATATTTATGTATACATATGTATACGTATACAGTATATGATGTCTATTGGTGACAAATGGTGAATTTCAACAGAAAAAGGACTTGGGTTGGAACATGTTTCAACTTATCTAGATTTTTTGCCAAGACATCCTGGGTGGGTTTCAACTGTTCCCCCCAAAATAAAGGAGAACAAAGGTAAGGACAGCTTCATCTGTTGCACTTCATGGGGGGAGTATGAGCCAATGATTGAGTATCACGTGGCATGATGCACCCTATCTCTGTGATACTTACATCTACCCCATCCACTTTGTGGGGGGTCTGAGCCCATATGCATATCGAGAATAGGGCATATCACAAACGTTTGATTTCAAGGAAGAACCTCCAAATATCCCCATGTCTTACAAACGGATGCCCTTACTTACCCCATCCACCCACTGTGATTGGTTGGTCAAACCAACTCAAATCAGTGAAAATCCAAAGAGATTTCCCCGCGGCTTGACTGGTATTATGGACCAAAATTATCTTCACAGCTGGGTTTAATGATCACCCAAAAACAATTGCATCTGACAATGAGGTACCGTACCCTCAATGCCCAAAAAACATCATCTGTTCCTTCTTAAACTTACGATTTTCTGGTGTGCCGGTAAAATTAAAATTATACCATTGCCAAAAATCATACTGCTGGTTACGACAGCATATCCGTTTATATCATTATATCCCTGCTTTCCCGACTTATCGTTGCGTTCAATCCCCATTCTTATTGGATATCCCCTTGGTATTTCTATTTATTTCATCTATGTTTGGGCTAAATCTGCCCATGATTCCCAGGTTTCTCTCATTGATCATATCATCTTATGTATATATATATATACATAATTATACATAATATACTATGTGTATATATATATAAGTGTATATATATATAAGTGTATATATATATATATATATATATAAGTGTATATATATATACCTTATGTATATATATATATATCCATCATTATATCCATTCCTTGGACACCCACTCAACCGCCCTCTCGATCACTGTCATCCGATGTCCAAGGTGCAAGGCCACCAACTGCACCCAGCCCTCCACAGGAATGGACTCAAAGGCGCCGAGACCGTGCTGAAAGGACTGCCAGCGGCCGATGGCGATGGATGGGGTCAAGAAATGGCTATCGGATCTATTGGATAAAAACATTGCTATAATTTTGTATCTAAATGATTTATATGAGATTGACTATAATTGACAACTGGTCAAGATTGATTTGGAATACAGATAGATGTCCATTGGTTTGATCACTATTCTAAGTGAATCTGTAGATATTATCATGTATATATATATATAAGTATCATTACTATCCTATTTTGTATTGGATACAATATCTATACGATGAGTTACACGTTTAAAAAAAAAAAAACAACTCAATCCAAATCTGAAATGATCCCATCTAATCTATCTACCTACCTGTTTGATTATCTAGTATCGTTCTAAGTATCTGTATCTATAGCTGTGTATATATTCCATAAATGTATATATGATACAAGTTGATATACGGGAATATTGTGCTGCCATTTGCCCAGTTCTATAGGCTTCAAGGCATTACAAGTTCACCCATTGATGTCTTTTCTATGCAGTTTCAGTGGTAATTGTCCTCTAAAGTGTGCTAGGCCCTACCTCTGCTGATTTTCCACTTCCTTTTTTGTTAAGGTTGTTAGTTTTTATCCTGTTCGCATTTGTCTGTCCGGTAAAAATAACATGAACACTGATGTGAACACTGATGTTGATACACCTGTCGTATAATAACACCTTATCAGCATCTGCGTCACAAAAAAAAAACCTTTGATGGTCATGTTGCTTTTGTATTTCTACAAGGCTTTCAACGTATGAATTTATATTTCTGTTGCCCAGATCGGGTCGGAGATGCATTACACAACTTTGCTTCATGCGGTCTTCCACCTTGTCAATTTTCTTCGCTATGAGCTCTATTTCATACTTCATCTGTTTCGAATTTTAAGCTTAATGGTGAACCAAATCGTTCTCTTCAACAGTACCGTCTCGGTCAAACCAGGCGTCAGTATCTGCATTGTTCCAATCGTTTTACATCTACTTGCACATTCATTTGTTGAATGCTTGTGACTGTAGTTAGATGAAACATATAGCTACCAGCACACATCCATCGTCCAACGGTCCAACCATGTCCAACCATCCACAGGATGCCGGACGCTCCCACCAGGAGATCTGTGACATTTATGGAACATCACCACTTTTAATGGGAAAACTCACTGTTTCTATGGCCATGTTCAATAGCTATGTTAAACTACCAGAGGGTATCCATGTGTTTAATTAGATCTCACATACAGTAAATGTCACACATGAAATAAATTGAACAATGAACGTGATTGAACAATAACTATCTTGAGTGACACTCGTTTTGTCACAGTGAGGTTTGTTTGAAACATCCAACACTTCGCCGGTAGTCATACCCTTACTTGTTGACCATTCCAGAAATCGTACCTGGTCAGCAAACATAGTCCGTATGTCTTCCAAAATGGTTGGGTTCAACCCAATATCGATCATGATTACATTTCGTAAATAATTAATTAAATATAAATGTATCTATATATATATATCTATCTATCATAAGTAAACAAACACACACATGTATCTACATTATCTAGATGTCATTACATATTGCATCATATTACTATATTGTGGCAGGCAATCGAGTTCAGTCAAAATACGACCCATCCGTCCTCGCAGCCAGGAAATCGGAAAAGCTCTGGCATGATATAACCCATGGTGGCGATCATGGCTACCCTGTCGCAGGGATCAATGGCGGGTTTGGCGGGTCATGGTATCCCTTGATTGCACACTATGACTATGACTGGGGGCGAATACTTGGGGAGATAAAAACAAACAGTTTCCAAAAGGATGGTTTGTGGCGTTGGATTTACCACATTCCACGCGTTTACCCCATGGTACCCCAAGTTTCATGATTCATCAGTGTCCCCATTCAGGCATTCATTGCAGGGTAAACAGCGGCCTTCCATGCTTGATCTCCACCTGGGTGTAACGGTCCATCTTGGCATCCTCGATACGTGTCGTTTTTTTGAGGCGGGTATGATGGTATGATGAGGATAGAATGGAAGTATCATGGAACATGAAAACAGGATGTCAATGAAACATTGATGTGTTATGTTAATGTTGGATAAATGTTAACTAATGTTGATACCATGGTTAATTAATCCATATATGGAACATCCAGGTTAATACCACCTGGTAATCCAACATAGTTATGGAAGCTATGGCTCATTGACTTTGATGCTTTAGCTATGAAAAAAAATGGTGCGAATTTCAATAGCTATGTGAAACTATCACAGGGTACCCATGTTTAGGGCTCAACTAAGGGTCACAACATGTGGATGTATGTATATGTATATATATATACAATTATATATATATATACATATATAATATATATATATGCGTATATAGATAATTATGTATAATTACATACATATACAGTAACATATGGTTCCCTCGAACCGCAAGGTTCTGCGTTAACAAGCCTCGGATCAGTAAATAACTTTTGGATCTACGTGTTTAAATATCACAGTATCATCACATATTTATGGATATCCAGAAGGTCTAATTGCAATTGGAGTCCGGTCTGACATGATGTCACCGCTGTTGAAGGATTTGCCCACAAGTGTTGGTTAAACTCCCGATGTGGCAAAGTGTAGCTCAATATACACCGGAGCTGGTCTGCTGTAAAGCACTGGAAGGGAAACAAGTCTCATATTTAATATTATTTAATTATTTACAATCTTATGTGTGTATATAGTAGGAAATAACGCGCCTCCCATCATCTCCCATCTTTCTGGCCTGTGAAATCCAATCGATATCTTGATCACCTGTCACAAATCCTAAAGAAACAAGTTGAAGGCCATAGTAATTATATGTAATTATGATTTCCCCTACCCCAATCCCATCATGTTCTGGGGCATTTTCGCTTGGCCAGTTGGGTAACCATCACTGCACAAGGCTCTGTGCTGCTCAAGTTCAAGGGATCGAACTTGTCCGTCAGAGGCAAGCAAACACCCACGGTGCCCCTTCGGGCAGTGCCTCACGACGTCGGATAAGGTCAGGCGAGGCGAGGCGAGGTCAGTGTCAAGAAATCAACTGAATAAGGAATAGCTCAACTACACTTCTACAGTACTTGCTAGTTGAATAAATCTACATCATGGGAAACCATCCCATACTATCAGTACTGTTGATGTGTGTTTATACATGTTTATACGTACTGTAATTACACAATATTACACACCTTGTGTGTGTGGTTAAAGCACATTCAAACATATTCAAACCCAAATCTTGATGATC
Organism: Cladocopium goreaui; assembly: GCA_947184155.2. Classification (NCBI taxonomy): domain Eukaryota; class Dinophyceae; order Suessiales; family Symbiodiniaceae; genus Cladocopium; species Cladocopium goreaui. The sequence continues at coordinate 312,422 of CAMXCT020006550.1, read as the reverse complement.
AAACCCCATCTTTGTTGTGGGTCAAACACAACTTTTGCCGGTTAAATCATGATGAGACCCACATGTTTCTTCGTTTTTCCAAAAAATCGCCCAGCGCCACGGAGAACGGGGTCCTGCTTTGGCACTGCGGCTGCTCACCGCCAGCCCCACCGTGGCCACTGCCGTGAGCCCCGCGATGCCGCCGATGGCGCCGCTGGAGCGGGGAGCACTGGGGGCAGAGGCGCCATGGCCAGCGCGCAGGTGGCCCACGGAGCTGTCCTGGGGTAGTTGTGAGCATGAAGATCATTAAAAACATAGTAATATAGCAGCATCAAGGAATAGTATGTAATTATACATACATACATTATATATATACATACTATATATATATAATGTAGTGTATAAATATATACATATATATCTAAATACATATATACATGTTGTTATAGTTCTTTACATTATATAGTATTATATATTTATACATGCAATTATACGCATATATTTTGTGGTTTATTAAGCAGAACTAGTTGGTACGAATACTATATAATGTTGAGTCCTGCTGGTTTATAAAAGGGATACGATACGGAAATCTGTTGGTCTGGATGGATAAAATCTAACTTGGTATGAGTGAATAATTTTGGTGTGATTTAGTGTGGCTCAAGATAGGGGCTTATAGTATAAGGGTAAATAGCTTGACACAATGTTTCAATCAGGGTACCGTGCACGTATATGTACACTTACTGTAGATGAGTATGTTCATAGGCAAGGTACATGGGTTGTGTGAATCAATAATATTGTTCGATAATAAGTATTACTAACAGGTCTTTGTCACTTTGTCCACCAAAACACTGGGTGATATTACTTTGATAAACCTGATAAGACTGTCACCTATTGATGCAACTGGGTGTGCGGCTTGAGATTTGATCCTATCTGGGTAAATTATAATATTTCACTAACCTGAATCTTGCAGCCATTTGGGATGATTTCCCTTATTAACCATGATTCCAGGGTTCGGTCGCAGTGAGGTCGTTATAATTTACCCAGATCCGATGCTTTTGAACTGCCTGAGTTTCAGGTTTCTGAGGTCAATTGCTGCCTATCCAATGCATCTTTGAGACCACCTGCCACAGTAACAGAGTAACAGGGGAAATATCACCGAAGGAAACAGGAATGGATTCTTAAATACACAATACTGGACATGTATGTCTGTCAGTACTAATATATATATATATACATAGGGATTCTGTCCGATTTCAATTCTGCATTTGAATTAGTATTGATCCCTCTAATTCTGAGTCAAAACCTCCAAAATAAGACTCACAAATTGACTCCAGGACGTTTTGTCCCGACATAAACATAAACGTATACAGTATCATGTCATATCAATGATATATAATCAATTATCATGTATTATTATGTCTTATACCCGCTGCATCCCATATGTCATCATATATCCCACAAGATATCCCCATGTAAATCACTCTAGACTCTACTGTCCTGTGCAGTTGGTGCCACAAATGCCATGCAGCTGCCGGCGGAGAGGGCCAAGGCCGTAGCCGATGCCTAGAACGAGACTCAGAGACTCAGAGACTCGGTCGAGGAAGAAGGGCACATGATGGGAGCACGGTCCAAAATCCAGGGTCGAATCTGGAGATTTCACAAAGGAGAATCATGTAACATATTGGAAAATAAACACATGGCATCATGGCAAGCAAGATTTCTTGATGTCCTCCGAAGTCGATGTTGATAATATTAAAAGAATCAAGGTGAGCGGTTATTCCAAGATGTTTCATTCCGCAATATTTTACAAACAAAGACGGAAGAAAAATGAACATTACCAGTACCAGGCTGGTCTAACAACAAAAAGGTTGTATTGACAACAGATATCAATAGAGGATTGGCTCGATTGGCTGAGGGATTCCCTTAATGATTCATTCTACAAATCGCATTGGACTTGGATCTTAGCAGGAGTGGATACTTGTGCTGTATTGATTCAAGGCCTTCTTAACATTTGCTCCAACATGTAGCATCACTGACAGAGCTTTGTTTGCCATGAGCTTGCCACAAATTAATAAACAAAATCATTATATTGTTTAAATCCAGAATAGTTGAAGCCCCTGATAGTTGAATTGAAAATTTCTCCCGAACTCATGGCGTTTAATGTGTTCCATTTTGGCTGATGGAAATCCGGATCGTTTCTATTGCCGAAACCTCCAGAACTTGATGGGAAGCTGTACGTATCATTGATCGTCGTGAGGTTATGTGTTATGATTCATAATTATTCAACATAATGAACTATGATATTTATTATGGTTCATAATTATGATAATTGTGATATCATTATGTTTCATAGTTCATAATCATAGTCAATCCACATCATCAACCAAGTCCATCAACTAAGTCCACCAACCCGCCGCGAACTTTGTGCCCCGTGACGACGCGAGCAGCCATGGTTCTTCGGTACAATCTGCTGCTGTCGCGACTGCCGGTCTTTGAGCTGCTGGCTGCAGGCCGCGCACCAGTGGGATTTTTGATGACTACTCTCTGGTGATCAAATCTGGACCCTATCAAAATATACCAACATTAGGTCCTTGATATTCTTTAGATGGGCAATTTTAGCATCTTTCTCTCCCATCTCAGAAAAATTGGGTAGATCATCTAGAATTGGGGGATGGAGCTGAGCTCCGCCAGGAGATTGCCACAGTTCTGGATGATCTCCTGTTTTTTTTTGAGTTCAATAGCTACACCTGACAACTGGATGTGCATTCCTCTTGGCTGGTTCACAGAATCGCAAGTGGGAAGCTTTCTCCTGTTCCCTATGCGCACAATTATACATATTGTATGGGCTCCTAAGCACTAAGTGCTTGTGATGCACATCAAGTAAAGAATTTTACAATTCTGATATAAGCAAGTCATTCTGAAATTATAGTCATACTAGGCTATGCTAGGCACAAAGGACCCGAGGTTGCCGAATTCAAGTTTGATGCGCTAAATTTTAAGCAACCAGCATGCCAGGTATCAGTCAACGGGAAGGCAACATCTATCGTTAGTTCTGTAATCTAGCTATAGAATGTAGCAAATGAACTGCAGCTAATACCTGAAGTAGTAAATGAAATTGAAATAACTAATCACATGGATTTCAATAGATCATGTTTAGCGTTTGAATTTGGAAAACATGCTGCTGAAACTGGATTGTGGCCATTCCATGTACAGTCCGCATTTTTGAGTCTTCGCAATCAAAAATAGAGAGCCGGCATGGAAGCCATGGATGGTTTATGGGTAAGACACCAACCATAAGTATCCATAAGTGGGAATATGATGGGGATATGTCATGGGATTTTGCATCCTATTCACCACCGACAACCTTTGCAGCCACCCATGAAGCTGCCAACACTCAAAAAAGTGCCGCATTTTAAGCATCCGACCAAAATGGACATATCATATATATATATATAAACAATATATACTCTACATATATGTGAAAAACTGGTATGTGTATATAATTGTATATAATTGTATATAATTGTATATAATTGATATAATTGTATATAATTGTATATAATTGTATAATTGTATGTACATATTTAGATATATTTAGATATACAAATATACACATGTATATAAATGTACAGTGTATTCTACATACATATATGCATAGTTGTGTGCAATATGAATTTGAAGGGGTTGTCCTCTTCCGGATGAGGTACCCAGAATGTCTCAGAAATGAAGCTGTTGCTACGACTGAGCTTCTCCCGCATCTCTGCCAAGCATTCCAATTCCCAACATGCCATGTTTAATCGGGATCCACAATGTTTGGCAAAATCTGGAGAGATTTTCACCCGAAATTTGATGCGCATCATCCTCGTTCCCCAGTAAAAAAAGGGCTACATTGTAGGGGGGCATTATCCCCGTTATCCCCATGTTTGGACAACCAAGTCCCCAAGTCGCGCAAAAAACACTTTTCAGCTTCAACTTGGAACAGCTCCTCCACATCAAAAAGTCCTGGACACAACGCAAGGCGACTCGATATTTATTGAAGCCCCCACTGACAGGGGAAGGTGAAGCATCAAAATGTGTGGTTACGAATCTAAAAAATCCAGGGTTGATGTGTATAAATCATGAAACACTTTTATGTGTGGGGCAAACTCCATTGTTCTTGGTTGGCGTGAAAATCGACAGGTGTTGGGCCCACCATAGTAGTCTGACCTTGGAGAACGGAAGCCTGGATTTAGCACCTGCAACGACAAGGGTGTACTGATGTAACAATGGTAGGGTCCAAATTCAAGGCTCCCCAGAAATTCAACGATCTCATTGCCCTTTTCATTCCACATCTTGGGCCAACCAATCTTGGCTCCTAGGCTCATAGGTATACATTTCAATCAGTTCATGTAGTTTGTTGTCACAGAGTCATTTTCCGGTGTATCCGATATTTCCTCTAGTAATATCATGGGTTTGGGAGACCTGATCACTATCCAACCACGAAAAAGCGACGATTGACAATTAACACCGCCATATATTAACCACCATTAACAACTACTCGGCCGAGGCACAGAACGGAGTGATGGAGTTGAGCTGAACTCATGCTGCAGCTGTTTTAAGACCTTGGCCCCACGGGAAAACTTGCAGGAGCATTCCAACAATTGGGATGATTTAACCATGTGAACATGACATAAACATGGTGATACCAAAGTGGCCAAAATGGGGATTGAACCGAATCGAACCGAGCAAAATGGTGATTCAAACCAAAATGGTGATTTGACCAACTAAACTAACGATTTAAGTCTTATCATATTTTATCCATGTATCATATTTTATCCATGCTTGATCAACCAAAATCGGGGATTTAGCCAATCAAATTGTGGGTCTGACCAGTCTGACCAGAAAATACATGAAAATACTAGGACCTCGCCAAATATCTACAAGAATATCATCCCAGCAAAGGATGCTATCGCATGGGGGTAGATGTGACACCACCAATCTTTGATAACCATGCCCCCTTTTTAAGGTAAACCATTCGATACAGTCCTGATGCTGTAAACAATTGATACTGTACGTATTGTGAGGTATCAGTATCCCTATTTTTGGCAAAATTCCCGATGTCGTTTCCAAATTTGAATACCTCGTCTGCTTTTTTGAGCTGGTCAGTACTTATTCCCATGCATGGCAACAGATTAATTAAACATTATTAAACTGCATATTGCCCTTCAAAACAAAAAAACAGTAATTCAAAATTCGAAAGTACTTAGATGTGGAATAACCATGAACACCCACCATGAAGGTAGAACATTTGCGTAGGAAAACAAAGAGCTTTCCTTAGACCCTTAGGTTGTTTTGGAAGGTCAACTACCCATTTAAATCAAAGGTTGATAAATGTTTTGTTTTGTGAATTTCATTGGATTTCACACATCCCCTTAATATCGTTGTTGCTAGCGATTCCCTAAGCCCCAAATCCCATGGTTCAAACCATCACGTTTCCGACGTTTCCGACTTTCGTCATATCTTAAGAGGTTTTTTATCCAGCATAGGACAGGATGGGGCCCCCAGTCGATAGCGTTCAGTGGCCTTATAAGTGGCTTAACTTAACTATGGTTTATGTTGGAAATAACTATAGTTAACTATAGTTAGATAATTAGCTAAGTTGCCTTATAAGCGACTTTAAGATACTTTAAGTGACTTAACTATGGTTTATGTATAGTCAGTGGGGTTTATAAACCGGCTTAACTATGGTTTATGGTAGATATAACATGATATAAGTATAGTATTCATGGGCCTTATAAACCAACGTTCACATCACTGGAAGGCACCAAAAATGGTAGGAAAGTCTCCACGTATGACACCATGTTCCGAAAGCCGAGCCTGCCAAACCTACATGAAAGGCCAGGTCTTGCCGGTGATGGCAGCCTCGAGAAAAGGCAGCCCTTTGTTTGGAGAAAATCTTCGGAAACTAGATAGATATCAAATATGTCTAAGCAAACTATTACACATATGGACATGCTTTGGAAATAATATGGAAATGACATGAGGAATTAGTGGAACCATCAAACTACTCTCCATATCTAGATATGGACATTCCACCATTTCATCGAACCAAACGGGCCAGTACATTGTACATAGCTTCCATAGTACTGGTTGAATTCCCAGAGAGTATTAACCAATATACCATTCACATCGCTTTAATATCCACCATTTCAACGATTGTATCAGTATATCGCCATCAAGTGTCTCATTACATATGAAAAAATACATCGCCACTAAGCAATATTCCATGATGCCAGTATATTGCATCGTTACGCCCCATACTGTTCCATAAGGTAACCTTTAGGATGTCCAGTGAAAACCACCAGTTAGTTTGAGGTTCCCAGCCAGCCACGTTTGATTACCGAAGGGTAAACACATAGAGATAACCATTAACCACCACTGTAATCACCATTAATCACCATCAATAGGGCATATTCAAGATTAATCATTAGTAACCGTAACCATTATGAACCAGTATTCACCAGATTAACCAGTATTAATCATTGGTTAATCACCATTCATTAACACCATCATATAACCATTATTTCCATCACCGTTGCCATCGGTGCGTTTGTTTGGCACCACCTTCACCTCCAGTCCGCCTGCGTCACGATGCCGCTGAAGGCGAACATGGCCAGGCGTCCGTTTTCCAGCTCCTCCAGATGCGAGAGGGTTTACCCTGGCACATCCATAGATAATCATACAATGTGAGGCCCCCCAGTTATAAGTTGGTTTATAAGCCCCAGTAACTATAGTTATAAGTACCATGAACCATAGTTATTGGAGTTATGTGCACCAACTTAGCTATCGAACGGGGGCCTCACATTGTAGATATCCTGGTTGGTTTCCATAGGTTTCCCTCAAAAATGATCGAAAACTGGTGTCAGATGGTGTCAGGTTGTCTCCCAAATGATCGAACATACCCTCTGGTAAACTAACATAGCTATTGAAAATGGCCATAGAAATAGTGGATATTTTCCCATGAAAAATTGTGATTTTCCATAGCTATGTTAGTCATTACCAGAGGGTATATGAAATTACTGTTAGTCATGTGGGGTTTACCCAAATATAACCACGAAACAGCCATTCCAATGGGGTTTTCTATACTTGATGTGGGAACTGGGAACAGAACATCCCACTGATATCACTGTATCCCAAATAAAACTATATGGGGGACCCTGGGATTTTGGGCTACGCAATTTTCAGATATAATATCCCAAGTCAATGCCAAAATGATCCAAATGCCTCGTGTCCCATGTCATCCTGTGACCTGGACAAACACGTAAAAACTTTCCAGTTGTGTCCCAAGTGAAACTCATCGTTCCTTTTAAGCATTCTATGTCCAATCGTGCCAACATATCAGGCGTAAGATGTGTTGGCACCCCAATTGATGGCCATCTGAACGGGGAAAACCATCATCAACCATAGGATTTCGTCCCTATAAGATTAGTCATATTTATCATGCGGGATGTATTGGAACGTTTCAAAAGGGGTATTCTCTAACTATAGCAGCCTTTTTCAGATAGCGTCCTTTTCAATCATTGGGGGGTTCCGACTCCTGCATTTGTTCCTGGAATTTCCTGGTGGACTAATGATACAATACAATTCCTGGAACTATAAAGAATGGGAAGACTGGCAGAATCTTGTAAAACAAATGAAGATTCACATCATGAATTGATGCGCTTGGGTATTGCATTAATTTATCTTCGGTTCAAATTCTAGAAAAACTGCCAAACAAATCCAGACAAAACAATGAAAGACAAAGAAGCTAACGCCAAGTGCAAGGTGGGGCCGTTCAATTTTACTTGGTTTAAAAACCCATCTACCGATAGATATATTCCCATAAAACCATAAAAACCTAGTTACTGTAGTTACAAACCAATTTAGCTAAGTATAAGGCACCACCTTGTGTTGATTTTGTGGAAATCGTCCTTCAGACGCATGTCTTTCTCCTTCTCAGGCTCCTGAAAACGGCCACACACGGAGACTTTTACAGAGAGAGTTGGTGAGTTGCTGCACGCTTTATGTTATATTTGTATATGCAGTATATGTATGATTGTGGATGGATAATTGGTTAAATAAAAATGTATTTCATTAAAAACAAATATATATATAGAGACATGTACGTGATTGTATGGGTATACTTGTATACATAGATTTGCAACGGATTGTTATCAAATGCAACCACTTGATTAGGATACCCAAGAGAATAATAGAAACATCACTCAGCAGAACATAAAAGGGGTAAGGAAATTGGGCAGCATCCACCCACACAAAATGTAAGATCACCCAAAAGACCATGGGTGATTGATGCACCCATGGTGATTATATAGGCTACCAACAGTTCTAAGATGTTCTAAGCAACAATGATGGAACAAGCAAGTTAGATTCAAACAAGGCAAACTGAACTGGATGGTGGGAGGAATGGACTCTTGAGACCCTTGATGCTCGTGGCTCAGCTGCAAGGATAGACTCTATCTCCAGAACGTTGCCCCAACGAGAACTTCTATCCCCCGCGATGGTAGTTGCAATGTGGGAAAGCCTGACTGCCATAAACCACTGACTTGGGATGGTAAACATAGCGCCGACAAAAAACGCAGATGACTTGGGGATGATTTATGACATTGGGTTGACCACATTAGCCAGGGGTAAATGTCCCAATTGAACATCACCCAAGTATTGGGGATATAATTTCCAACAAATATTTTAGCCAGGGATGTTCAAAATCCCCAAAAAGGGACATTTACGAACCCCTGTTAGCTGTAGATCTTCAGCTGATGGCATCCCCTGACCTTGGGAAGGAACTGCTTGCCCAAGAAGAAGTCGCCCGCATCGCGATTCACCTGGTCGCCCGTCTGGAGTGGTTCGATCTACCAGCTGGGGAACTCGGGTCTTGATGGATATTGATCATTCAGGGTAGTGAATCACAAATATAACATGTGTATATGATATATATATATATGATATATATGTATATATATGTATAAATTGTACTATATAAATATAGACATGCGCTTGTCTCAAATGGGGGGTGATACCCAAAATGGCAGTTTTCACCTATGGGAACATGATTTTTACTTATGGTATTTTGAGGTATATAGCCCATTTTCAGACAAACCCGTATTTTACAATCATTAAAGTAAAGTAGACTACAACCGCCAACCAGCAACCATCTTGAGAGGCTTTGGTCACTGCTATGCGTTGATGTCTGCTCCTCTGGTAATTCAACGTATAGCTTGGAAGCCGTGGCCCATTTAGTTCGATGATTTAGCTGCTCAAAATGCTGATTTCCCGGAACTATGTTGACTTGCCAGAGGGTACTACTCACCATGTTTTTCCCTGTTTGTACTGCATTCAACGGGCTCTATATGTTTCTCGGGTTGTTGGTCGGTTACATTCCGCAGAGATGGGAAACATGGGACCCCAGAACACATAAATCCACTACTCGACCAGGATTGCTTGAAGGGCTACTGATTAGTATCAGTACTATTACCATCGTTCTTCGTAATACTATCTATAGCATTCTATAGATATGTTGCTGATGTTTCTTGATTTCTCTGTATGCTTCTTCCAACAAACATGTTGTTCATTGTCATTGTTATTATAATCATTGTCCCTTCCTCATCCCCAATGTGGTAAACCCAATAAACCACCTGGTTAAACCACCCAAACAAATCACCAAAAAGGGGTTCTATAAACGATCCCCAAATGATAGGTTTATGGGATTGGGTTTCCCACAGAATCATCGTCTCGTTCTCATCCCTGTATATATATATATAATAACCTTCTCAACTTCCAGCAGGGCGAAAAATCGAACAAAAGTTCCAGCCTCTTTCTCCCAGCCCTTGAAGAGAAGCCACAGGGACTCAGGCGTCGGCAGCTTCGCAGCTATGATGGGATGCCACAAAAACTCGTCCGATCCGATGGATATTGACGGATATTGATGGATATCAATGGATTATGGATATCAATGGCCTGTATAGCAATCAACTATATATATATATACATAGTTTAAACCAACTACCGTGGGATATTAGTAATAATGATGCATATGAATGGATACTCCCATTCCCCCAATGTTATATACCACCATATTTATGGTCCCAATGTGCATACATCCCCTACTATGGTACCAATATGTGTAAATTCCCTACTTAACCATGGTTTCTGAGGCTATTGAATACAAATGGGGGCAGAGATTCATAGTGGAGTAAGCAACTCGGCGGTACATAATCATGTTGATCTGATAATTCATGATAATAAAAAATGTATAAACATGTTGGTCAGAGTGACCTTTATGATCTTTATGCGCTTTTTTTTTTGTGACCTTTATGCGCATAAAGGTAGCATATTTATACGCTATTAGTACACAGTCTGGATGATACGGGACAAACGTCAGTCGAAACATCAAAATCACATGGAATCACCGGATCAACACCGGATTTTTTTGGGGAGATCTGCACGAAGACATGGTTTCCGAACAGTGAAGTAGTGAAATCATAACTATAATATCTAACTTTGATAGTTTCAATAGGTTTTAACATAGTATGTAATCTCATATATAACATTACATAACCCATCGCCCGTACTTGTAGGGTAGGTAGTGGAACGGGTCATTCTGTAGAGAGGTTTTGGCTATAGAATGAGTTGCCCAATAAAAATCACTATAGAATGAAATAACTAGGTCTCTATGGAATGCAATATAGTGAAACCCTCCTTCAGCACTTGAACATCCATGCTCATCCGGTATAATAACCAAGTTTTATACCTGCCAACAATCAAAGATCATGGCTTCTGGATTGCTTCAGGGTTTTAGGAAAGCAATGGAAAAATAATGGGTAAACATGAAAAACATGGAGATGTTTCTTTATTATTCTTTGTTATCCTTTATTGATCTTTCTTGATGTGTTCAATGAATAGATGTTCATACTTTTCATGTGTTTCAATGTGTTTCATGTGTCTGTGTTTTTGCATTTGTATTCAAGTTTCATCAATTCCATCAAGTTTCAGCTTTTCATGTGCTACTTGCAGCAACATCTCTCCCCCCTCGGGCCAGCACCAAAACAAACATGTTTCGTTTATGCCGAAGTGTTCATTCCACTATAAAATGAAATGTTGGATAAATGGCAACCACTTTGCACAGAACATCTCCTCTCTATAGAATGCACTCGCCATGTATGAGGAACAATCCGTCAACACAAACGAGCATGAACCGCAACATTCCTATAGAATGCTTTTCTTGGTTCCACCTAGGTAGCCTTTTCAAAATGCACGGACTAAATCGAGGGTATGCTTCTATATAATGGGGCCCCAAACGGGCATTATATAGAGGCTCCACTTGGTCATTATATAGAGGTACAAGTACGGATGATCATAACCCTATCTAGCTATATTAAGCCATAAACGTTAACCTACCTATTTTTTTTGCCGTTTCCCACCGCCACGCCAAGGGTCGTAGAGCTCGAAGGTGCCAATGGCGCCGAGGAAGGGAAGCATGTAGCCAGCCTGGCAGAGGTGCACCTTGGTGCCCCTTGTGCCCCCGGTGCTCCCGGCATCAGCAAATCATCAATCCCTTGGCCTGTGGGAATGGTGACTTAATGCTGATTTAATGGTGATTTAATGGTGATTTTAAATAGCTAAGTTATTGTGAACATAACTCCAATAATTATGGAGTATGGGAGATATAACTACAGTTAATAGGGTTTATTTCCACAACTTGTAACTGGGGGGACACCTTATAGGTGGTCAAGAGAAGTCCAAAACTCCATTAGCTATTGGTTACATGGGTTTGTTGATATATTATGGCTGCGTACTTGGAGGATCTTCCCACCTCGCACATGCATGGTTACACTCACTTGGTTAGTGACAAGTCCCCAAACAATTCCAAACTGGGCTTACAGTATATGTGCCCTTCATATTGTATTTTCATTTGGTGCCAGTGTGTCTTTCCGGGTCACAATCACATGACGATCTGCATGATTCCGCCCTGAATGATTGAGCAGGATTGAGCAGCGTTCAAGACCCGAAATGCGATTCCATTTAGACCTGGTTGAGAACGGGATTTCCAGCTCATGGATGAGGATAATCCCCAATATACATATGTATATATAATGAAAAGGCAGCATGGCAGAAACCAAGATCAAATCATCTACCATTTCAACCAACCATCAGTTATCAATGTCCCCGTATGTTTGATGCTTAGAATCACTATAAATGAATATAAATTAGTGTTAAATGATTTAAATGGGGTATCTAAGGATGATTTTCCCATTGAACATTGACAATTTATAGTTTAGTGTCCCCAATGTCCCCATTCTCCAAGGGTTTAGCAGCAAACAACCCGCCTCCACCATCTTGTCATGCGCCTGCTAGGGGGGTGGAACAACAATCATGTGTAGATCATGCTTCTCACATCTTTGTAAACGTTTACCCCAGGGTAACGGGACTTAGCTACTGGTGAAGCCCCATTTGAGATATTTAGTGGGTGGGTCTCCATGTTTATTGATTCTAATCCGCAATTCTTGCGGATGAAATAAAAAAATGTTTGTCGCTTCAATCGTCTTAACTATCTTAACTCTACTATGTTTGAAATCTCCAGCCAGATTTGCTGTTTAAATATCTCAACATTTCCTTGAAACACCAAACAAGTCCCTATTGTTCATGGTGTCTTTTTCTTTTTCCCCACTTGTTGATGGTTATATCATGAATTTATCCCCACATTTCCCCATGAAACTGTCCATTTGCGGATGATTATCATGATATTTCCAGTTCGATTCTGATTATTTCATATTATTTCTATTTCTATAGTTTCCCAATGTGGAAATAATGATTATGTCATGAGATACTAATATGGTGATATCCGGATATCCCTATTATCATTTGCCCCCTGGTAATTTAACATAGCTATTGAACATGGCCATCGAAATTTCGTTGATTTACCTATAAAAAAATGCAGTGGGTGATTTTACCATAGTTATTTCTATGTTTACCAGAGGGTAGAAGGTGGTGCCCCATAGTTAGCTAAGTTGGTTTATAACTCCCATAACCATGGTTTATGGTAGATATAACTATAGTTAATGGGGTTTATAAAACAACTTATAACTGGGGGGGCACCATCCTGTAAATGATGATTCTCCGAGATTCCTGTTGGTTTTTCCCCCCGTTTCCCGACCTCAAAGGCGTTGCTCACGCTTTGGAACTTGTCGCCCGGGAAGCGGAAGCCCAGATCCGTGGCAATCCAGCCTGGCGGGATGGGTTTCTTTAGCCAACGAAAATGGGGATAGGATCTGGAAATCTATGGTTTATATATCATAATAATATATATAATATAATATATATATATATATTATATCTACAATATAATATAGATATTAGATATAATATATATATATATAGATATTATTATTAATATTATTATTATTATTATTTAAATGGATATCATATGATGTACATGGATATCATCTGCATCATTGAATAAGGTACTGTAGATAGGATGTAAATCGATATCATCTGGATCAATCTGGCGTAAGCATCAACAAAGGGCGAGACACCAATGAAATAGGGGTACCGTGGGAACATCGAAGGGATGCATACGACCCAACAGATCATCTTCAACACCCTGCTATCAAGGGGGCTACCTAGATAACCCTCAACAATGGGGGTTTGCTACATCCTAGAGTGCATATATACGTGTATATATATATATATACACATCCATACGGTGTAGAAAAAACAACAATGCCCCTTGCTGCCTCACCGATCCCTGGTGAAAACAGCCCATCTACATCCATTCTGTTGTTTGCATCAACGACAAGGCTTTCCATTGTCTTAATTAGCAAGCAGACTCATCTCAACCAAGATGTACCTTGGTTTGACTTCTTGGAGCTAAATTGTATCTGAATAGTCTCAAGAGGATAGGACTATTGAACCAACATGGTTGCTGCTTACTTTCAGCAGCAAACAGCTGTTGTCTCCCCACTGGAGTGTCATCGTGGATGTGCATCCAGAAATGTCACTAGTTGACGACAGATACTTCTGAGTAGCCCCTAGCCCTGTGACAAACGTTTATACTCTAACATATATATATATATATGTACATATCATATTATATAATTTAAACTTTAATCTTCAACTGTTATGTATTGTTATGTAATATCCCATCCTGGCAGTTTTTTGACAAAAAAAGGTCATACGTTACTGGCCCCTTGCCCGGCTCGCCCATACTCGCCCATACTCGCCTACAGTGGCCAGCATACAAACTCGGCCATGCTTCAGCTCGGCTTCGCGCACCCAGTAGACCGGCAGGGCATCTGTGACGCCCAATGGATCGAAGCCCTTCTCTTCACCCACCCAGCCCTTCAGCACCTGGTGACGACTGTGCTGGGCTGAAGCCCAAACATGGTGAGATTCAGTTGGATATCATGGGAATATGGAGGAAAATTGGGATATCCTGTGGTTCTCAAACATGGCTTGCTGGAGAATCCAAGACTTATAGGTGATTTTCCCGCTTAAACATTCACGTAGAGGGATTCTTGAGCCAGTCATGTCTGATTACTAAAGGTAGAACAATATTATTGGGAGAAAAGTGGTGATTTTGAGGATATGACTCATATAGTGATTTTGTGCGTTGCCCACTGATACTCAAACATGGAAATATTATTGAAAAGCCACTCGCATACACATGCCATTTGAAATTGGTGGCTGTTCCTATCAAAATTTTGCAGCTGCATGGTCTGCCAATCAAGCTTGTGCACATGTCATGTGTTTTTTGATTTATTTCTTGCCAGTAAAGGCGAACAAATTGAAGAACCATATCGGAACATAAGATATATCTACACAACAACATGAGGAGCTACACAGCGCATACATATCACTCATATCACACAAGTCTGATGAACACTGAATACATTTTGGGCTTCACTTCACTATATCTAATTTATCAACAATGAACACACCATTCACTGCATATTCTTTAAGGACAGTCTGCTGGAAACATTGCAGGGCTTTGTCCGTGGCCTGGGAGTGAAACGTCCAAGATCTTGGGGCAGGTTTCCATCTTGGTGTTCAATGATTTGATGGTGTTCATGTCTTCATGTTCAAACATTTGCTCTTTATATATAGAGTCTTTATGCTGCTCTTGATATATATATAGTCATTATGCATATTGGTGTTATATGTGCATGTATAATTATATTAAATGAATCTACTTGAATGATCTACACATGCCCTATATATGTTCATTACTCTCTGAATTTTGTCGTCTCTGGTGGACAAAGCCGGCGCCGCACCTGTGGGTACCGGAGGAAGGGCACAGCAGCAGACATCTCCATCTCCTGCCACGGAGCGACACTGCCGAAATGGGGTGCCATTTGAAGCCGGCGTTCTCGCTGCCTGAACTTCCTGATAAAATGCAGGAAATGCAGGTTGAAAATCCATGAAATCCATGATATTTGTCAAACATGTTGGTGTTTGTTGAACATCCATGATATTTAGCTTCGTGTGATGCCATTTTGGAAGCAATTGTGCCTCATGTTCAGACAGCAATGGAGAATTCTAACAAACAGATCTCCTCATGGACAATCCCCATCTGTGGACGATCTATTAAAGCGGGGAATGTCCACTGCTATATTTGTTGGAAGGTATTCAATCTTGATTCCATACCGTCTGCTTTTCTACACATTGGGAAACAATACTCTATCGATGCCGTGACATCCTGACTCTTAGTTCATCGAGGAATCCAAGAAAAGGAGGCCCCAGGATTTCACCAACGATGGTCGTCAGTGGTCCCCAAAGGATGCAAATCAAAGGACCAATGCGTATATTCACTATCGTATACATATACGGTGTATATATTATATATATATATATATTTATTCATAATTATTCATAATTATTCATATAATATTATATGATATTGTATTATACAATATTATACATACATGATCATAAATTATTATAATCCCGCGACCAACATGTAAGCACCCCGTTTGACTTCTTAGCAACCACACAAATTGACAAACTCATTACCCACACCATCCATGTATGGTGCACGGTAATGGATGATAATTTCGGGTATATTTGACATGTTACCAAACATGGATCATCTGGGTACGCCTTACATTTCCCAAAGCAATAAATTTATATAACTGATTCCACCTAAACCTTCGCCCAGAATCGAGCTGGTAGGTGGCAACCAAAGCAAGAGCTAGTTGAAACATCTAGAAACATATTCCCCACTGATTCCTCAAACGGAAAAGTTTCCAGGTACTTAAAATAGTTGGTTGATGGAAAATATGGTAAAAATAGGTTTTGACCCATCCCCAAATAACTGCCAACTCGGTGCTAGACACGCCGCGCGTGCCGTCCCCGTCCTTGGGATAGGTCTCCGTCTCCACATAGGGTCCCTCGCTGAGTTGCTGCACCGCGCGCAGCTGCGTTCGGCCAATGCGGCTTGGCAGGGCGCAGATGCTGCCGTTTTGGATCGGTGAGCCATCGAAGGACCTGGGGGTAAACAAACCGAGACAAGGGGAAAACAAGCGACATGTTTGGTATGGTTGCACGTAGTATAACTTATAATTATATACATATGCTGACATAAGGGAAAAATGAGGAATACAGTACTGAGGCAAACATTGGAACATGATGTCTGCTGAATTTGGAGGTTCATGCTACTTGGGAAGTGGGCTACGGATGGCTACGGTGGATTACACTTGCCGCTTGCTTACCAATCCCAGAAAGCAAGGTCTATCCGTTTGGGTCTTAGGACGTGTATAGGGTGAGGCACCATGCAACCGGTCCAAATCTGTTTTTGAAACAATTACAATTTTGGGTTCATATCATGACAACATGTTGATGGGTACTTCATACCTCTCACTGAATACCTTCCAGTGGGAAATTTCGTTGCGCCAAACCCTCATGGAGATGAGCGAAACCTCAGGCCATTCACCAGCCATTCACCACCAGTTTTCAAATGTTTAAATTTTCCACATATTTTTCCTTGGTTAAACCACCATAATTGGCCAATACTTGGAGGATTCATCATCCTCCAAGTAGGAAAAACACTGGTTAACCTGGCTGGTAAGTCCCCAATTCCTGCGGCTATTGAAACATCTGTTTGGCCAACTAATTTTACCTCACATGCAACCAGTTCGAGACCTGTTCAAACGACTATTTGGACTTATCCCTCCACTTCCAAAGAAGAAATAACTCCACTTCTTTTATGTTTCCAATGGAAATGCAGAAAAATGTAGAAAATCAGCTGTTCCACATCCCAAGTGACTGGCAGTTGTTGATGTGCTGAACGAAGAATTGCACCGGCTCGCCCCACCAGCCGTTCTTCGACATGTATGTCAAAGGCGGCTCTCCGAACATGCCATCCTGGTCAGTCACAGAATCTGCTGGGAAACCTTTTGTAATCAAACATAGAGGGTTTGACGCGAGGGTTTGATGGCAACATCATGTACACATGGGTCATGAGTCATGTGTTTTTCCGTTGCTACGTTGAATTACCAATGGTAGGTGGCTTTGGGGGAGTCAATCATTTTGAGCCATACGCAAATGTGGCACATCACAATTCTCTCATGGAAATAACCACAAATGAGGAATCATCATCATCATCATCATCATCATCACAATGTAAATTTACCAACAGAATGATAAAACAATCATCAACATAATTATCAACAGCAATGTGATCACAACTACTACTATTGTGATTAAAATTATCACTATCATAATCATAATCACAACAATAATCAAACTAATTATCAACCCCGTCATCAACAACATGATTACAATGTTTGCTTTATTAGAATCATTGTCACTATTATGTGTATATATATATATATATCAGTTTAATGATCATAATTAGTATCAGTGTAATTGCTATTATCACTATCATCGTCATCATCATCATGATCATCATCATCATCATCATCATCATCAATATCATTGTTTTGGAATAGTCTTATGATATGATTTTTTTATTGTGGGATACCTACCATTTTGGGGATAATTAATTATTGGGTTTACCACATTGATTCACATTGTATATTAGTATTCCTATTATCATCACAACTATGATGGTGATTGGTTTCAATCATTGGATAAGAAAATAATAATTTCATGCATTAACATTTAATTAATATGTAATTATTTATATACAGGAAAGTAATATCAATCATTATATATTATATATCTACGTGTTCTTATCACAATGATTATCATCCCACATCTTCAACAATTCCCATAGCCCTCGACTCACCCCTCCTGCACCATGAGTCCCATGATGGCGATCATTGCCAAACGACCTCGCAATTCCATGGCAGTCACTTCATTGAGAATGGTGATGATACAAGTCATGGTATATATCTATGTAAATAGATAGTTGTATATATATATATATATGTATATGTATGTATTAGGTAAATATATATATATATGTATACATCTATCTGTATATATCTGTATTTAAAAACATATATATATATATACATGTATATACATATATATACATATATATATATATATCTGTATATATATGTATATACATGTATATATATGTATATATATGTGTATATATGTATATATATATATATATGTATATACATATCTATATATACATATATACATATATATAAATATATACATACATATATATCTATCTATATGTAAATATATATGTATATGTTATATGTATATATAAATATATGTGTATATATATATATATGTATGTATATATGTATATATATGTATATATATATATGTATCTCTCTATATATATATACGTATATATCCATATATATACATATGTATGTATATATATATAAATATGTATATGTATTTAAATATATATATATATATATATGTATTTATGGAGGTTGCCTAAAAGGGGGTACCAAAAAATGGATGGTTTATGATTAGAATCCCAATTGAAATGGATGTTTTGGGAGTCCCCCTATCATAGGAAATCTCCATATATGCATATGTATGATTTATACAAATTGTACACTGTTAGCAATCGGCACAAATTAATCATTAGAAAGCGATCATTGAAAGATAATTCATGGCAATTGGACTGGGGTCTCCTCTAAAAAACTAGACTACAACTAAACTCTCATTTAATCTCATTTAAGTTATATAATGTCAAATAACTTTTAGTTCTCATATGTTCTCATACTAAGATACTCTTCAGAAGGGATTAGAATCGATTGATCAAGTCCGTCAACCAGCTAGTTGCGTACTCATACCATCCGGTCCAAGACTAGGCATGTTCTTGTTGTGAGCTTGGGTACATGTACTCAATCTATTTCAATGCAATTCCACTTGGATGATCCGAAATACCCCTTGTTCCCTTCGGAAACAGGATTTGTTATCCCATGGACTTCAGGACTTGTTAAGCCGTGGGCCCCCTATCCCCAATTGCGCTGGGCTTACCGTTGTTGCGCTCAGCGGTCTGCTTGCGCTCCAGTTCCTGGAGGATAAGTTCATGGATTGCCAGTGGCCGTGGGTGGTTGTCAGATTTTGGGGTGGTCAAATCCCAATAAATTAATTACATATATTATATATATAAATATATATATATATATATGAGAAGTACAATACATCAGCACCATATCTGTTGAAAGATGTCAGATATGTAGGATTACATAGGATTACATAGATATGTTCACGTTAAGCCAACTGCTGCTTGACAAAATGAGACACCGCTCGACTGGCAGTCTGCTGTTTGACTGGCAGTCTGCTAGTTGATCGGCCCTGACAACATGTGAGTCTTCGGGGAACATCATAGCATTTCCTGGGATGAACAAGGTGTGTCTGAAAATGGGCGGTATACAGGATGGTGCCCCCCAGTTATAAGTTGGTTTATAAACCCCAGTAACTATAGTTATATCTACCATGAACCATAGTTATGGGAGTTATAAACCAACTTAGCTAACTATGGAACACCACCTTGTACCTCCAAAATGGCAAATTTCGAACATGATGATAAACCACACAACTTTGGGTACCTTATTTTCAGACCTAGACCTACCCACCTGGGGGTTTCTTAAAATGGATGATCCCCAAAACCAGAAGTTTTCAATACTAAAAAGGTCTAATTTGGGATGATTTGGGGGTACCACCAGTTTAGATATTTTAGGAAACCTCCACATAGGCATTTGAAGAACAACCTGATACTGTCTACTGAAAATTCTCTTCCCATGTGACGGCGGCTGGGCCCCAGCAACAATTTGTGGATCTTGTCTCACCAAGTCATGGACTGTACAGTCCAGTAGTCAAACACCCATTAATCTATATGACTAAAGGACACAGTACGTTCACGTTGCATGTTTAACATTCCCCATTTTACTAGTCACAATTTTCTACACATCCATTGTTTGATAGTAAAGAGCAAAACCATCAATGGAGGATGTTCCAGCCAGGTCTTCGCTGCTCAAAGGTCGACCAAGAAATTTCTTTGACCAGCCAGGTGCTTCACTGATCAATAGTGGTACCCTCTGGTAATTTAACATAGCTATGGAAAATCACCATCTATAGTAGGTAAATCCACTATAAATGGTGATTTTCAATAGCTATGTTAGTCATTACCAGAGGGTACCCAGTGACAATTCTATATCCATCTCAAGACAAAAGGCGAAATACATCCTGGCCAGGGACCAACCCACAAGGACCCAGTCCCTCAAGACGCTCAGCCTCGTTTGGGACCACCGGTGCCCAATGTGAGAATCGAACGATTTTGACTTCCAAATAAAACAGTCATTATACCAAATGATAGTGATCCATATGTTCCATTCAAATCATATTCCCACATAGGTATGGTATGGGCTTGTCTGAAAATAATATGGCCCCAGAATGTCTATGGTTGATCATGACAAGATTTTCCCTTTTCAAATTGCATCAAACTGCCATAATTAGATTGTTCGCATTACTGGATATACCCATATCATATCATAAAACTATCAAGTGTCATATCTAACTAATTACATGACGTGTATATATATATGTATGAGAATATGTATATATATATATATGAGTTTATATATATATATACATGAGTTTATATATATATATATTATATGTATGAGTATAGCAATATATATACATGCATGTAATGTATGATAATATAATATAATAATATAATATAATATAGTATGATATAATATAATATAATATAATATAATCTAATGTAATGTAATGTAATGTATGTATATATGTATGTATATGCACATTGACATAGCATCAAAAATCCTACCATATCCCCATCAATTTCCAACTGGGTATGTTCAGTGACATACCCCGTAGCGCTAGCGCTCCTCCTCATCAATGCCATCCAACAACTCAGTGCCCAAGCCGAAGTCAAACGCACCCAGGCCGCCTGGAACGACGTCACTGGTGACATGATTCACAGCAACTGGAGCAACTTCGTGCATGTTGTGTCTGGAAAAAACCTAGAAAATTATAAACTTAAAACTTCAATGACTTCAGTGAAAGAAAAAAAGTGTAAAAACTGTATGGCTGACGACATCTTACTCCCTGATCAGACCCCTTCAGGCGGGGCTGTGAATTTTGGCTCCTTCGCGAGGCTTCACCAACACTTCGTGGGCACCAATCCTAAGGGCAGTAGGATCATGGGAATGTATGTGTA
Source organism: Cladocopium goreaui (assembly GCA_947184155.2). Taxonomy (NCBI): domain Eukaryota; class Dinophyceae; order Suessiales; family Symbiodiniaceae; genus Cladocopium; species Cladocopium goreaui. The sequence continues at coordinate 290,779 of CAMXCT020006550.1, read as the reverse complement.
TATGAATATTATATACAAATATTACAGTATATATATATACTTATAGTATATATACATTATGTATATATATATATATATATTCTTACTATTATTGTACTATATAGTATGTTATAGTAGACACACATATATATATATATGTGTATATACGTTACATATGTGGGATTTAATATGATCTAGTGGGATTTAGTGGGATCTAAAATGGGGTATGACTAACCAACAACATAATACAACAAAAACAATTTCCTCCTCATAGTCTTAAACACCCCCCAGAAACCATGGTTTAGTTGGGAATGAAATCACATCTTTGGGACCATACAATGGGGGTGTTTAATAAAAAGGGAATGGGACTTTAAAACCTCCATGTATGCAGACATGTGACGTGAGGTAACCATCGAAAAAACAACAAACTAGAGGAAACTTGAGGAAGGATACAATATTGAAAGGTAAGATTTAAGGGTCTAGGTACATGATGGAAAATAATGGTATATGTAGATACCCCTGAAATCACCGATTCGTGTACGTAGACTAAAATACCGAGGACAAAAAAAACAAGCGCCAAACGCCGACCAGATTCCCTTCCCCAGTGATCCGGTTTTATATAATGTCACGCCCAAATGAAAAATTACAGTTTATCGCCCAAATGAAAAATTCCCCCGCCCCAATTAATCAACCAGAGTTTAGAAATCTTGTATGCACCCCGATCATTCCATTCAAAAAAACATATGTATCAATGTCTATCAAATATCATCTAACACTATCATGCATTCATTATTTCTGTTGTTCACTCAGTCATGCATGCATTCATTCATTCAATCAAGCATTCATTTGTGGGTTCATTCACTATATGTTTTTTGGTGAAACCTCCAAAGTTGGAAACAACACCCCATTATGTCCAAGTACATCCAAATACTATACTACACTGATTCTTGCTGGTGATCTACGGAACCAAATGCAGTGTAGAACATTGGTTTGTCTGAAAATTGGCTACCCATGGCTACCACGGGATTATCATCATCACCATCACCATCATACCATCAAAGTTGCCATTTTGGGAAAGATCCCTCATGTTCAGACACCCGTAATTATCATACTGGTTATATCCGTTCATGATATCCGCATGATTATCCCAATGATTGCTGATCAAATCCTCATTGGTATACACAATATCATTATGTTCAATATTATCCTCATGATTATCCCCATTGTCCTCATCATCATCCCATTCATTATATCATCATTGTCCACAATAATGCTATTCACAAATTGACATTGATATTGTTTTTCACGATGTAAGAATATAGATTTGACCTATATACCAATTAACATCCTCACTGAACTGTATACCATTGTAGCATTATTCTTCGCTATCACAATTATTGAACTAAGGTTCCAAATTATATATATTTGTATATATATATATCCCTGTTATCCATAATATTAAACTATATTCATGATTTATCTCATTCATCATATCATGATCCAAATCATTCTCCCCATCTTTGGCATCCCAACCATCCGAGGCAGCAAAAACATCTGCCAAGCTGCAGGGCCACCAGCTGCACCCAACCTTCCAATGGGATGGATCCCAAGGCTTTCAAGCCGTGCTCGAAGGACTGCGGCAAGCGCCAAAGCTTCGGAGCATATGGGATTCGGAAGGGATTATCATGGAAGATTGGGACTATACTGGGATTATAATGGGATACAATTGGATTAGAATGGAATGATATAATGATACAGGAAAAAAATGCATTAATGGGATGATGATTGGGGGTTTAAGCCAGCAACAATCGGGATTCAACAAGCAAATAATTGGAGGATATTGGAGGTTTAATTGTCAACGATGGGATCACACACCTTCAAACACCTTTGGGGGTCTTAGAAACATAAAACTACATAAACCATTATGAGTTGTATTGCTAAATATGAAGGAGATACAGGATACAACATAATGAAACAATCTTATGTCTCTATCTTTTTTGCTGACCAAAACAAAAACATGCTTGCTGTTTGATAACCCCGTGATTTGCTGCTAAAGTTCGGAACAAAAAACTTTCAATGCATGAATTTTAATGCAAGAAGCAATGATGACTGTGTTGACACAGAAGGATGTTGTAAATGATTATGGTTTCTGGTAGGTTTTCCCTTAAATAAATTATTCTATAGGATGAAAACCCAGATGGCAGCACCAAAATATCATGCAAATGTTTTCTTTTTGACTGGACAGCAAAAAATATCATAGAAATAGTGAGAACATCACCAAATGTTAAATTTGGGGCCAGAACAGCAGAAACTCGTTGAGTTCCGGTTCCTAAGCATTTTGGACTGAGGCTTCACGGGGACAACCTCAAGGGGTTCTTTCAATCCACCAAGCAACCAGAATGTAAAGCTACCTGGTGGTTATCACTAGATTTCAATACCATGCTCAAAGTTACGTGTTTGTTTGAATGTGTGGCGCCACTAAACAGTTTCATTGGCATGTTGACTGACCTGCGAACACAGTTTCATTCCCTCTTCTTGGCAGCCTTGCTGGCCGATTTTGCTAACTTATGTGAAGTCATGTCAACCAGGAAGGTCTCCAACAACAAGAAATAGAAAGGAATCCCCAACAACAACAAGAAGAAGAAGAAGAAGGATAAGAAGAAGAATAAGAAAAAAAAATAACAAGAACAAGAACCACAATCATAACCACAACCACGACCACAGCAGCTACTACTACTACGACAACGACGACTACCACTACCACTACCACTACCACTAACTACCACTACTACGACTACGACTACCACGACCACAACCACAACCACGACTATCACTACCCTTACCACTACAACAACTACTACTACTACTACTGCTGCTGCTACTACTGCTACTACTGCTACTACTGCTACTACTGCTACTACTGCTACTACTGCTACTACTGCTACTACTGCTACTACTGCTACTACTGCCACTACTGCCACTACTACTACTACTACTGCTACTACTACTACTACTACCTACTACTACCTACTACTACCTACTACTACCTACTACTACCTACTACTACCTACTACTACCTACTACTACCTACTACTACTACTACCTACTACTACCTACTACTACCTACTACTACCTACTACTACCTACTACTACCTACTACTACCTACTACTACCTACTACTACCTACTACTACCTACTACTAACTACTACCTACTACTACCTACTACTACCTACTACTACCTACTACTACCTACTACTACCTACTACTACCTACTACTACCTACTACTACCTACTACTACCTACTACTACCTACTACTACCTACTACTACCTACTACTACCTACTACTACCTACTACTACTTACTACTACTACTACTACCACTACTACTACCACTACTACTACTACTACTACTACTACGACGACGACGACTACGACTACAAGAACTAGTACTGCCACCACAACTGCTACAACAGCTACAACTACAACAACTATAACTACAGCAACTACAGCAAAAACAACTACACCAACTACAACTAAGTATAAATATATATATAACATTATATAACTAATGAGAAGAGACAACAAGACTATCGCAACTAACAACACGACCCATCCCGACAACGGCACCTCGCAACCTGGAAATCGGAAGATCTCAGGCATAATGTAACCCATCACAGCGATCATGGCTACCCTGCGATACAGCAACGAACCACACGTGGCTGTAACATCTGAGGGGAACTCTCTAGCAGCTGATTTGTTTCTTTCTACATTTGAGATCCAACGAAACATGATGAATCAGGAGTTAAGAACATTGGACTGCGATCTGACCATTAGGTATTGGTAGGTACTGAACAGTGGCCTACAAGTTCGGTACTTTCAAGGAAATCAATTAACAACCGAGCATTCAGCTTTTGGCAATGGTAAATCACCACATTTGTGTAGGATTGTTTAATTGGCTTCGATGACACTAGAGTCAAACCACAAGTTTGCAGAGGCGCTCGCCAAGCCAATCAACTTGGGAGGTCTGGAATGCTCACATGAAGCGAGCCAATGTTAAAGCAAGACAAGATACCCTGGATGGGTTTGATCCACACCCCAGAGTTATGAAATTCAACTCCAAATCCAAACCTGGCCAGGAAATACAATCGGAGAATCACCACCATTTTTTGTCGATCTTCAGTTTGCTTTTGTGAAACTCAACGACTCAAACACAAATCTGCTATCTACAATCACGTAGTTCACATTTCAATACTAGACCTTCCGTTTGCGTGTATGGCTTCTGACCCCTCTTATTGTAAGATGTGGCTCAATGGAGTATGGTATTTATGCTTGGGTTCAGGATTAAACCACGACATTATTATATCATTATTGTGGTGGTACCATGTTAAAATTGGTGGTGGTTCACTCCGTTGGGGATGCGCCTGCCGTGCTTAATCTCCACCTGGGTGTAGCGCTCCATCTTGGCATCCTCGATACTCCGGATATCTCATGGAGGTAGAAAGAACCCAAACATGTAGATGGTGTTATCGATAGCCAATCTTAGACCTGCAAGAAAACTGCTCTTAGTGCGATATAAGACATATTTCACCATCGCAAGGCTATCCAATGAAAACCAAGCATTCACCAAGGTTTTGACGTGCTTGTAGTGGATTGAGATGTTGATCATCCAAGTGAGAAGGATCCCATACACTTGGTCCATGGACGCCTAGGCTTATCATTTATTGGAGTCGTTGGCAACTGATTAAGAGATGTTGAAAGGCACTGATGACAACTAACATGGAAGACAAACTAGTTGTGCAGAAGATCGTAGTAGTAATTGGTGGGTTCTCAGGCAGGTAAACATGTTCCCCCATGTTTGGTTGGAAAAACTTCTGTGCTTTGTAGGTTTGACCTCTGAATGGGTTTGTCTCAAGATGTGGTATATCGTATAGCCCAATCTATGGCCATATCTTATGACCCTTGAAACCTGTATTGAATGGTGACCTCTCCGCTTGGCATCTTACTCTTGTTGACAATTTTTGCTTCTCAAATTCACGCATTTCTGCCCCTATTTCTTCCCATCTTGGTTAGACTCCTTCAAATCCTTCAAATCAGGCAAACAAATATCCCATTCATATCCCCAGCCCATGATCACAAAAAAATGGTAGCCCATCATACCACCATTTCTACCACCATAAATGGGGGGTTTCCGGGGTTTCCATAAATCTGGGTAAATTATATAAAATATTTCACTAAATTGAATCTTGCGGCCATTTGGGGATGATTCCCCTTACTAACCATGATTTCCAGTGAGGGAGAACAGTGAGGTCGTTATAATTTACCCAGATAAATGATGTGCTACCCCCAAACCATTGCTGCGGGTCTCTGTGCTGCTCAGCTCCAGCGGATCAAATTTCTCCGACAGCGGCAGGCACACGCCCACCGTGCCCTTGCGAGCAACGCCTCGGTGCGGCACCGTGCGCACCGTGCGCCGAAATGGGAATTCATGGAGATCATGGGATAAATGGAGCTAATTGAAATTCCATGATTGATATGGGAAATAATATTGGAAAAACATGGGAAAAATGCGGGAAATCTTGAACAGTCACCGAAATGGTATCCGTATTTATACCTGGCATTTTCTCATTGAATTGCACATAGTGGATTTTCCGGCCTGCGCCACGATTGACGACGCCGGATGGTATATCATTTATAGGGATCTCACACGATACCATCTGGGATCCGTTGACATTATGAGGCTTTCACCCAGAGAAATCTGGTACTTCATCATGAGGGATCAGTGTTCAAGCAGCGCAGGTGTTTGTTCCAAGTGCAAACCTCTTGGGCCGTCGACTTGCTATAAAATCATATAAAAAATATATATGTATTATATGGTACAGTATTATACACTCACGTGTCCGTCCTTTGACCCATCTTTGTGACTCTTAGGGTGAAGTCCAATAAAACCCCCAAACATTGGAATATAACTTGTAACTCAAAACTATTGTTCCATGGTCATTCTGAGTATATCAGCTAATAGGGAGTGACCTCAAACCAGAAAAAAAAACAACGATAACTGAGAATGCACACCAAACAGGGCAATTAGTGAGTTTCCTACCTCCGATGCAAGCAAAGACACATTAAAACAAAATTGCAATCATGCGAACTTCCTTCCCATGTCTTTCATGGAAAAATCACTTCTGGTGAATGATGACTTTCAATTGTGAAATTGATTACCTGGACGTAAATGACTTGGTCAACTGATCAATGCTGAGAAGCCAAGAAAAAGGTTTGGGCAAGCTGGCAAAACAGGTGTATCATGGTGGCAGCAAACATGACAAATTTAGGGTGTAATTATGGGTAATTTGCAGAAATTAATTCCCCGATCTACATTTGTTTTTCTATTCTCATGTCGGCTAGAGATATTCCCAGTCCTGCTGATCCAGTCCCAACCTCTTGTTTTAACCACTTCAATCTACATGCTGGTAAATTTCAGCCATGTTCGATTGCATCAGGGGTAGATCGACGGAAAATGTCTGTCGAAAGACGACACTAATAATGGGCGGAGTGGGGACATCAGTGATCCACATGTCTGGTTAACTCCCTAGTGGAAAACCTAATAGTTAATAAGTTAATAGCCTGAAACACACACACACACACCTTCTCCACACTGTTGATACTAAAATCCCCATGTTAGTTTGATATATGCTTGGTGATTAAACTTTTTTTATCGTGTAAAATTCCCCATGTTTGGTGGTTCAAACCCCACATCTTCGGAAAACAACCTCCCGGCACTGCCCATGGCCTGCTTTGGTGCTACGGCTGCTGATCGCCAGCCCCACGGCTGCCACCGCTGCGCTGCCTGCGACCCCAAAGGCGGCACCGGTGCCGGCGGCGCGGGCACCGCTGGATGGCGCTGCTCGGAGGTGGGTCGCCCTGCTGTCCTGTCGGCGAAGGATCCATAGGAAACTCATAGGAAACCCAGGGATTTGACAATTTTTTCCATGACCTTTGAATAAATTAATTGATCATGGCTCTTTAAAAATGAATGAAATGAGATATCCACGACCAAGAAGGCTCTTATGCCAAGATACGGAGATTTAGCAACCACAAAATGGGAGATGTGGGGTGATTCAAGATTTGTGGTTAGTTACACAAGCTGTTGGATGAACATGCAACAAGCACTGGAGAATTAGATAGCCTTCATCAAATGCGAAATAACTTGGTGATCTGCTGATCTACTTTAAACAGTTAGTTGACAAATTTTGGTCAGATATATTCAGTCCAAACAATTAAAAACATATGTTTGTGCATGGTTACAATAAATCTATCCAAAGACCATCTATCCAAGCGTCCATGTAAACATATTTACTATAGGAACACTGTTTTGTTTGTTCATGGATTTTGGACCCCCACAATACACAAACATTGTGAAACACATGGGTAAACATACTTGACATGGGTTGATTTATCAGCGAACAATAATGCAGGGAACTCAAACTCCCAATTTGCCGGTTTTGGAGCTAGTTGTTCGGTCCTTTTCTCAAAGTTTCTCGCAGGAAATGATATTATGCTCTTCACACAAGACATAGCATGATACCTTCTTAGGCCCAAAAATGCCGAAATCATCTGATGTTTGGGCGGTTTTAGTAGGTGGACATACTGTTGATACCAGCGCCAAGGATGATCTCGATGACGTGAAACCGCCACAATAAGTTGAATTGTGTCTGCCGGGCAGACATGGTACAATAGAGTCATAGACGCTACGTTTCGGTCCAACTTGTTCTGGGATATACCCTCCAGTAAACTAACATCTCTCTGGAAGCCATGGGCCATGGATGATTTTTCCATGAGAAAAAGGTTAATTTTCCATAGATGTATATATATATATGATATGTGTGTATTGTGTGTATGCTTACCAAAGTGTATCACTTTGCATCATGCCATGGCATGTTATGGCATGTTATGCCCCTTTACCACTTATTTCTATTTATTTCTATAATAAGTGGGCAAATACATATGTATATATAAAATTATAAAAATATAATATATATATATATTCCATAAATGTCCATGAATGGGGCTATTTCACTGTATAACTTATAACTTATACCTGGTATAACTCGGGCCCTACTCGGACCCACAAACCGTCCGTCCTGGGCCTTGGGTGCCACGAAGGCAATGCTGCCGGCGGTCAAAGCCAAGGCCGTAGCCGATGCCTAGGGGGACATTGGGAAGTGACCACAGTCGTGGGGACTGGTCCCGAAGAATAACGAAAAAGGGGATATAAAGGGGTCATATGATGTTTCAATGTTACATATAAAGACGTTGCAAGCCTGTAAAGCAGCTGTGTTCAGGTTGTGAATTCTTGCAATACATGACATGACTACTAACCTCCTCCAATGTATCGGTGGGTGGGACGGAGCTTGGTGAGCCTGGTTGGAAAGTGCTCTTCCAAGTGCAGAGGAAGTCACGTTGAGCTAGGGCCGTGGAAGGTACAGTAAGGAGGAAGTGCAGTATAGTGCAGTACTGGACTTGGCCTCCGTATGATTTTCACCAAAGACGCAGGAATCTATCCAAGTTCATTCTGATCTGTTTATATGCAAATCAGACAACGGAAGAAGAAGGTACCACACCAGCCACCATATATCAGCAGCGACTGCAACGCCTACAACTTTGCAATCTATAACATTAATTTCGACAAAAATATTTGACAGATTAATTTCCAATGAGAAATTGCATGGAATCACTATCGTTTGGGCTCCATCTTCAACAATGTGGTGAATGATTTGGGTTCTGGGCTGCCACACCACACGACCAGCCATGATGTCCCGGAACGATCTGCGACAACTGTGGTCGCTGGGGCGTGACTGTTGACGCGTGACTTCACGCTGGCTGCGAGCCGCTGGCAGCGGGTCGAGTCGGGTTTGAAACTGCCAACTTGTTCTCAACTCGGCGTGGGTCAAAATCATGGAAGTCCAAAAAATGATTCAGCGCAAAAATCGGCTTAGGCATCTGCATCCCCACTCTTATGTTCTGTATAGAAACCTCATTGATGATCTGACGGCTATCCCTTTGTACAATATTACTCCATAAAAGGCTGCCAATCATGTCATCATCCAAAAACACTTGGGACTATGGCCGTATATGAACATGATTCGTCCTAATCGGTCCTAATCCAGATCTGCATACCAAAAAACAATATGTAGAATAGTGGGTGCAGGTGTCATTTTGCCTCCCAGAAAAAGTCTGAAATGGCCGGTTTTGGGAACCCCAAAATCCAACATGGATTTTACCCTGTGTGGGAATCAAACCTGGCTGATACTCTTCATGTTTGCTGGGTGAAACCCCCAAGAGATTGGCACATAAAAAAATGTTTAAACAACCTAAAGATAGGGAATCTCAGATACCAACAAGAAAAAAACTGGCTAGCACTGCGTCGGTTTGTCCAAACATTTACCTTTTACTGTCTCGTCTGATTGCCTTGTTTCGTGCATGGTTAAAACCATTTTTTGTTGGTGAACATAGATTCCGATTCCCTTCTTGGCTAAGTCCCAGTTTTGCTAGTTAAATGTGCTGTGGTCAAACATCAACCTGGCCATCCCTCGTCCATCCCGTCCATTAGTCATCAGCTGTGTCCTGCTCTGCCACACGCCGAAGTTTCCGCCTTAGTTGCGAGGGAGACCGGGTCCATAGGATTTCATGGGGATGTGCGATTACTACTGTGTGTAATTCAATGAGCAATATAGATACATGGATGTTTGGATCTGGGTGTGTATATAATTACATATATTACCACATATACAATAGTTATATATCTAATAAAAAATATATATAATATTACTATCCATGAAATCCCATGGATGTGTGTGTAAAATAAAAATGTCACCTAAAAATATATTCGATACACATCATATACACATACCGGGTGGTCATACTCTTACTAATAGGGCTTAACCAAAGTCTTGGTCCTGTTAAGATTTAATGGTATCTAGGGGTGGTTACTATTCTGTGAGCTATCAAACCTCTTCCCAAGTTTTCAATGTTATATATTTGAAAGGATTTGTATACCACCCAATGATATGCAACAAAAAAGCAATGCACAATGCGTTTTACAGTAAATAATCAATACATGTCTCACCATGTATAGCTGAAATTTCACATAAATTCAGCTGTGCGGCTGTCGATACTCCTTGTCTGAGGAAAGGACATCAACATGATTTGGAAAGGTCCCATCGCTAACCACAGTCCCGTAACAATTTACATATCATTGCTTTCATTAGTTTGGAGGGGGGGTATCGCTAATACTAAACCCAATTAAAGTAGGTATCACATTCATGAAGAAAGCAGCTGCTCCGAGCTTTCACCTCTCTGAGCTGGATGAATCTGAAGAAGAACTGCTGGAGGAGTTGCTTTGCAAGCACCCAAAACGCACTCTAATTGTAGACATTGCGGCCCGGAAAAACATGCAGCGGTCCGGAAAAGCAAGCACCCAAAACGCACTCTAATTGTAGACATTGCGGTCCGGAAAGACATGCAGCGTTCCGGAAAAGCAAGCACCCGAAACGTACTCTAACTGTAGACATTGCGGTCCGGAAAGACATGCAGCGGTCCGGAAAAGCAAGCACCCAAAACGTACTCTAACTGTAGACATTGCGGTCCGGAAAGACATGCAGCGGTCCGGAAAAGCAAGCACCCAAAACGTACTCTAACTGTAGACATTGCGGTCCGGAAAGACATGCAGCGGTCCGGAAAAGCAAGCACCCAAAACGCACTCTAATTCTGGACATTGCGGTCCGGAAAGACATGCAGCGGTCCAGAAAAGCAAGCACCCAAAACGTACTCTAACTGTAGACATTGCGGCCCGGAAAGACATGCAGCGGTCCGGAGAAGCAAGCACCCAAAACGCACTCTAATTGTAGACATTGCGGTCCGGAAAGACATGCAGCGGTCCGGAAAAGCAAGCACCCAAAACGTACTCTAACTGTAGACATTGCGGTCCGGAAAGACATGCAGCAGTCCGGAAAAGCAAGCACCCAAAACGTACTCTAACTGTAGACATTACGGTCCGGAAAGACATGCAGGTCCGGAAAAGCAAGCACCCAAAACGCACTCTAATTGTAGACATTGCGGTCCGGAAAGACATGCAGCGGTCCGGAAAAGCAAGCACCCAAAACGTACTCAAACTGTAGACATTGCGGTCCGGAAAGACATGCAGCGGTCCGGAAAAGCAAGCACCCAAAACGCACTCTAATTGTAGACATTGCGGTCCGGAAAGACATGCAGCGGTCCGGAAAAGCAAGCACCCAAAACGTACTCTAACTGTAGACATTGCGGTCCGGAAAGACATGCAGCGGTCCGGAAAAGCAAGCACCCAAAACGCACTCTAATTGTAGACATTGATGTCCGGAAAGACATGCAGCAGTCCGGAAAAGCCAGCACCCAAAACGTACTCTAACTGTAGACATTGCGGCCAGGAAAGACATGCAGCGGTCCGGAAAAGCAAGCACCCAAAACGTACTCTAATTGTAGACATTACGGTCCGGAAAGACATGCAGCGGTCCGGAAAAGAGGATAGCACGAGACACAGATAGAAACAAACAGAAAACGAGAGAGAGAGAGAGAGAGAGACAGAGAGAGGAAGAGGGAGAGGAGAGAGAGAGAGAGCGTTGTAAATGGTGAGCAGCGGGTGTTTCAGAGTGGTTTCAGACCTCTTTTTGTCCGGCTACCTCAGCTTTGGAGAAAAAACAGGAAATAATAAGCCGACGTAGATCCCCCAACAGCGGTTGGTTTCAAACAGTGGTCCAACTTTGCAACCCAAGACGGATTAATGATGGCAGGAACAGGATTCCATAGCCTAAGTCTCTTCGGCGATTTTTTGCCCGCCCTGCCCCGTCCCCTTTTGGACCAAAGGCAAGATGAGACATGTTCTTTAAGAAAGCGCGCATAATTGAATTTACATACATTTGGTTACAAACGAATGGCAGTATTTGCAGACCACGGTGTGTCATTAAGTGTTTACAAAATTGTGTGTGTGTGTTGGTTTGGGATTATCTTGTCGTGCTTGGACAACGTCGGTCAGTTTGCGCAAGTGATTGGTGAAACAGTTGGTTTTGGCCAAATTGTCCATCATGATTCCAGAATTAGTTTCATGTCAATACTTGGTTGTTGTGTCACAACTGTGTCTGAAGTTTCATTGTGTGTTGCTGTTTGGTCACTTAGCTTTTAAAAAATCATCTACCTGGCTTCGAGAAGCCTCACACAGGTTTGCTGCCAATATTTAGGTGTTCCAAGGCATCGAACTTAATTGCTTGATGTGGCATGTGCTTTGGTAGATGCGACATCGGAACAGTTCAAACAGAAGATTTTACAGCAACATCAGAACAGGTCAGTCGACCGACGCTGTGCGCCCACTGAGCAAACGAACATGAATCGGCATGTGCGGAACCCGCCACAAAGCACCCAAGATTGGCTGGGGGATTTCCGGAATCCCTTGTGTTCCTGGAACCTTGTCTTCCTGGAACCCTCGTTTCCGGAACCTTGGCACAACCCACAGCGTATATTGGAACCCTGGGTTTGCGGAACCGAGACGCGCTGATTTATTGTCACGCTGTGCCCCCCCCTGTCAGCGATTGCTCGTTGACAGGGCCTATATGGTCCTGGAACCTTGGTTTCCTTGAAAATTGGTTTTCTGGGACCCTGTCCGTAGCATGAACCTTGGTACAACCCACGGCGTATATCCGACCCCTGGGTTGTTTCCGGAACCTCGGAACCTTGCCAGAACCCTGGTTCTCTGGAACCTGGGCTGGGCTTCTTGAAAATTGTTGTTCCGCAACCTTGTCCCTGTCCGGAACCTGTGGCATAATCCAGGAAGTATATCCAAACTGTGGGTCCGCATCCGCGGTGGTTCTCGGAACCTTGTCGGAACCCAGTGTTGCTGGAACCTTGCCGGAACCCTCGTTCCCCAAACTCTGGGTTTCCAGGATGTTTCAAAATTGGTGTTCCGGTGATTCCAGAACCGCTCGAAACCATGGTAAGGTTCCCGGAACCTTGTCGAAAGCCAAGTGTGCCCGGAACCTTCCTGGCGCCGAGAACCTGGGGATCCCGGAACCTTGACGTCCCGGAACCCAAAAGGTAGCCAGAACCCATTGTTCCCAGAACCTTGCTTGAAAGTCTGGTTTGCGGAACCTGGAACCTTGCCCCGAACCCTGGTTCCCGGAACCCTGAGTTCCGGAACCTTGCCCGGAACCCTGGTTCCCGGAACCGGCAGCGGTTGGTTTCAAACAGTGGTCCAACTTTGCAACCCAAGACGGATTAATGATGGCAGGAACAGGATTCCATAGCCTAAGTCTCTTCGGCGATTTTTTGCCCGCCTTGCCCCCTCCCCTTTTGGACCAAAGGCAGGATGAGACATGTTCTTTAAGAAAGCGCGCATAGTTGAATTTACATACATTTGGTTACAAACGAATGGCAGTATTTGCAGACCACGGTGTGTCATTAAGTGTTTACAAAATTGTGTGTGTGTTGGTTTGGGATTATCTTGTCGTGCTTGGACAACGTCGGTCAGTTTGCGCAAGTGATTGGTGAAACAGTTGGTTTTGGCCAAATTGTCCATCATGATTCCAGAATTAGTTTCATGTCAATACTTGGTTGTTGTGTCACAACTGTGTCTGAAGTTTCATTGTGTGTTGCTGTTTGGTCACTTAGCTTCAAAAAATCATCTACCTGGCTTCGAGAAGCCTCACACAGGTTTGCTGCCAATATTTAGGTGTTCCAAGGCATCGAACTTAATTGCTTGATGTGGCATGTGCTTTGGTAGATGCGACATCGGAACAGTTCAAACAGAAGATTTTACAGCAACATCAGAACAGGTCAGTCGACCGACGCTGTGCGCCCACTGAGCAAACGAACATGAATTCGGAATTCAGTGAGGGGCCACAAAGCACCCAAGATTGGCTGGGGGATTTCCGGAATCCCTTGTGTTCCTGGAACCTTGTGTCCCTGGAACCTTGTCTTCCTGGAACCCTCGTTTCCGGAACCTTGGCGCAACCCACAGCGTATATTGGAACCCTGGGTTTCCGGAACCGAGACGCGCTGATTTATTGTCACGCTGTCCCCCCCCCTGTCAGCGATTGCTCGTTGACCGGGCCCTTTTGGTCCTGGAACCTTGGTTTCCTTGCAAATTGGTTTTCTGGGACCCTGTCCGTAGCATGAACCTTGGTACAACCCACGGCGTATATCCGACCCCTGGGTTGTTTCCGGAACCTCGGAACCTTGCCAGAACTCTGACCTTGTCCCTGTCCGGAACCTGTGGCATAATCCAGGAAGTATATCCAAACTGTGGGTCCGCATCTGTGGTGGTTCTCGGAACCTTGTCGGAACCCAGTGTTGCTGGAACCTTGCCAGAATCCTGGTTCCCCAAACTCTGGGTTTGCAGGATGTCTCAAAATTGGTGTTCCGGTGATTCCAGAACTTTGGCACAATCCAGGCTCTGGCTGCTCGAAACCATGGTAAGGTTCCCGGAACCTTGTCGAAAGCCAAGTGTGCCCGGAACCTTCCCGGAACCTTGACGTCCCGGAACCCAAAAGGTAGCCAGAACCCATTGTTCCCAGAACCTTGCTTGAAAGTCTGGTTTGCGGAACCTTGGGTTCCTGGAACCTTGCCCCGAACCCTGGTTCCCGGAACCCTGGGTTCCCGGAACCTTGCCCCGAACCCTGGTTCTCGGAACCCTGGTTCCCGGAACCGGCGAAACGAGGCGGCAGGGTCGAGCAGTGCCCCGGAGCACCCCGAAGGCTATGTGGGCTGAGACCCCAAAGCATTCTGCTGTTGGGGAAAAACGAGAAAAGAAAGAAGAGAAGGGAGAAAGAGACAGAGAGAAAGAAGAAGTCTTGAGACGGTGGGCAGGAAGATGTGTCGAACTGGTTTCAGACCTCTTTTGGGGCCTGTTATGGGGCTACCTAGTTCTTAAGACATCCAAAAGAAGGTGCTCAAAACAGATTGTACTTGAAACACATGCAGCGGTCCGGAAAAGAGGATAGCACGAGACAGACATGGAGAAAAATAGAAGGCGAGAGAGAAAGAGAGAGAGACAGAGAGAGGAAGAGGGGAAGAGAGAGAGAGAGATAGAGAGAGAGAGAGAGCGTTGTAAATGGTGAGCAGCGGGGTGTTTCAGAGTGGTTTCAGACCTCTTCTTGTCCTTAGGCTACCTCAGCTTTGGAGAAAAAACAGGAAAAAAACGAGAAAAGAAAGAAGAGAAGGGAGAAAGAGACAGAGAGAAAGAACAAGTCTTGAGACGGTGAGCAGGAAGATGTTTCGAACTGGTTTCAGACCTCTTTTGGGGCCTGTTATGGGGCTACCTAGTTCTTAAAACATCCAAAAGAAGGCTCAAAACAGATTGTACTTGAAACACATAGCAACAACAGTGCTTTGCGCAACTAACCCCGAGCCCAAAACTGTGGGGCGCAAATGAAACATCTCAAATGGGGGTATCGCTATTTGGAAAGGTCCCATCGCTAACCTCAGTTTTTTGCATTTTATGACAACCAATGTCCAGCGAATACATATCTTCCATAACGCGAGTTTTGACGGTTGTTCAGCTATTATTGCCTTTTAATACACCCCTAAATCAGCCGCAGGTTTGAATGAGAAATGCGCACGCGGACATGGGAGGGTTGACTATACTGTGCTATGTGGCTGTCCTGATATGAAACCTAAACCTCATTTCATCCCATGTTGATCATACGATTCACTCATATCCTGTCAACTTGGGGTGCCGATGAAAATCCATTGTTGCCAATTACAATCAAAATCGCCAATTTTGGATAATGTTGCCTACCCCTCCCCCACGTTCAGCAACCCCAATTGTTTGGACTACGTTGTATTCAACCAACAAGTTCAACAAATATCTAATACTTTGAAATCTCATACTCCCCAGAAATACCGGTTACTGTAAATGGATATTCAAGTAATTAATTAGTAGCTATCATCACCCACTATCAGCCCCTTCCCTCTTGCCCCCGCCTGACTCGAGGCACTGTCGGTGGCAACGATGCACTTGGCCTTCGCGACCTGGCAGGGCATGGTAGCTGTCTGGATTGGTACCATGTTTACTGATGATGTGGGGGTGTCCATACATGGTGGTACCCCAATAGCTGGATGGTTTATAACCGAGAATCCTTTCTATAAATGGATGATTTGGGGGTACCCCCATTATTGGAAACCTCTAGGTACCAGCTCCACCGGCTCAAGCCCTGGTTGGCAAAATGGTTTTCACATGGGCTTGTCCAAAGTTGGCGCACGCTAAAAACCCCATGATTATGGGTTTATCTATCCCTTTGAAGTATCTTTAAGTTATATTTAGGCATACTTAGACTGTAGTGACTTATCATGATTTATGATACTTTTCCCCATGAAGCTCATCTTGAAAGTTGCAATGTTTTTTAAACATCGCATGAATTTTCAGACCAACCACAATGATCTGCACATCACCAGCCCAATGGCCCAATGGCCCCAGGCCCTCTGACGCATCCCGTCGGGGCTCGTTGGGAAGCGCTGGTAACTGTGGCAGTTCAGCTCTGGCGACCTGCCAAGCTGTCGATGATGAGTTCATACCAGCAACTCTGCCATTTTGCTAATCAATGGATTGGTTTAAGGGAAAATCTACAGGAAACCATAGATTTTCCCATTAAATATGGGACTTTGCTGTAAATTTTACCTTAAGCCAATCCATGGAGCTAAGACACGTCACATTTGGAGTTGCAGTGAAGGAACCTTTGCCGACGTGCTCAACATGTCCAAGATCGAGAGAGGTGATAAACCAGTTGCTTGCCATGTGGGTTTTCCAGTCAATAATGGGCATCTTTGAGCCAGCAGAGTTCTGAAACAGTATGAAACAGTAATTACAAACAACGCACATATACACACCACATATATTTTAATAGAAATTGGTGACAAGAGTCGCAAAAAAGCAGGGGGTTGGAGAAAAATAACAAGCTAAAAAGCTGCCGGTGTCTGCGAAAGAAGCTTGAGACCTGCACCATTCACCTCCGATCTCCATCAGGTGAGTTGAGGAGATGGACTCCCTACATTGTGTCATGGGGATTTCCGGAGGTTCCATCGTTCCCAAAGCTCAAAACTACCATGACTTTGAGATCTGCCTGGATCTCCTGGACACCCCCACGGAACCAGGATACCCCAGGCCACAAGGTGATGCCCCATAGTTGGTGAAGTTGCTGACTTCACTCGATTAACTAGGCTTTGACTTGTAAAAATGACATATATATGCTTCACCATGTATAAATGACTATAACATAGTATAACTAGAGTTAGACTAGCAATCAATCAACTTATATAATTACAAGTAGCTGGCAGCAGCACCCCCGCGTGTTTCTTGGAGCCAAGGGCTCCAGCCTCCAACAGATGTTCAAAGCCTTTGCTGTGACGACCCAAACCTCGGGTCAAGTTGCTGTCCGAAGGCCCCTTTTTGGCCTGGGAACTGTGCTGGAACAATTCGCGCATAATGTCAGTTGATGTGAACAACTGAGAAATCATGCAACCGCAGATATAAGATGATATAAGATTATATAAGTATTGTGATTCGTGATACAATGCACTGGGACTATCAACAATCTCCAGTGAGTTACGGTATCTTGCCTTCATCTGGACTACCCCCTGATGCACTGAATGCAGCATAGCAAAGGAAACTGGCGCAAGGAAAATAGAAGAAGAAGAAGAAGACTGTATTGAAAGATTTGAAAGTTATTGAAATTATCAGTTATTTCAGCCAGGAATCTATGTCACACATAAAGCCAAGACTTTTCAAGAAGCAAGCATTGATGATGGAGCTGACATGCTATCATGCTATATGATGCTGGTATTGTAAATATGGGATGCAATATAGAAGCACCCATATGGAGACTTGGACTCCCAAATGTAGGATACGTTGTGGGATAGATGGTAGGTTTTTGAAGGAAGAGCGAGGGCACCAAGTGGTCAGGCCAAACTATCTAGGGTAGATTAGTGTGACAAATCTGAAGCGAACACTTCACTATACACAATATACTGCATGTAATATACGTATATATACGTATATATAATATATTGTAGCTATACAATCACTATCAATATGGGATGCAAAAGAGGCACAAGGTGTGGAACCCGAAGCTCCCCCACTGGTTTTTGATGAGGATGATCACCTGGCCGAAAGCTAGGGACTGACTGTGAAAGCAGGGCAGTCCACCTATTCCAAGATGAACAAACGCGACAGGAACCCGCATTCTTGTGTTATTGGTCTTGCCAGATATTGCCAGCACTCTTTTCCAGCTGACTTGCAAATGTCTCAGAGTCTGGGCTCAGCATATTGAGCAAAGCAGTACATCGGGCATGCAGCTCCAAAGGAAGCGTGAGACTGAAAGCGCATTGGGCCGTCAAATACTTTGGCTGCACATTTATACTGGCTAGTAACTTTCACGATCACTTTCCCAGCACTTTCAAAGTGCGGGTTTTTGCTTTCGCGAAGCTTTCTTGTGCAGAAAACACGTTGGAACCAAGTGTAAGCCCCGGTCAAAACATGTAATTTTCACTTTAGTCTCATGGGACCCAAATGAACTCTATTTAAATCCGCCCACACCGCTTTGGCGGTGAAGGCGTGCTTACTTATTGGGGGGCAAAACAGCAACACTAAATGCTCAATGACATTTGTTAATATAGCAGTCGCTATATCAGCTTTAGCTGGGGGGGGGGCCCAAAAACGGTTTCGCACCGAGACCAGAATACGGTGGTGTTTTCGACATTTTTCGAGGATTTTTGGGTGTCTGAGCGCAAGAGGGTATTGAAATGGAATTTTGGGTCATTTTGGTAGCTTTCCGGCAATGGAAAAACGGCCAAAAATGAAAAAAACATTGTACATAGCAAGATTTTGCAGGGTTTTTGGATGCCAGAGCATTGAAAACACTGCAAAAACAAGTGTTTTGGACTGACGTTATAGCAAAAAACGTGTAAATTACCGTATGCTTGACTGGAAACATTACAAAAACACTGTCAAAAGCAATGTTTTGGAAGGATTTACTGCCTTTATGGCAAAAAACGTGTAAATTACCGTCTGTTTGACTGGAAACATTGGAAAAACACTGTCAAAAACAATGTTTTGGAAGGATTTCTTATATATATGTTGGAGTTGGCTACCGGCATTGGAACATGGAAAAATTGAAGAAAACACTGTAAATAGCGGTATTTTCAACGGTTGGGGAGATAAGGGAATTGGAAGCATTGTCGAACATGATGTTTTCGACCGGTTTTATGGCGACAAAAGTGTAAAGTACCGTGCTTTGAAGGAAACCATTGCAAAAACATGGAAACACATTCAAAGAACACGGGATTTGGGGGACTATCTAGGCGTCGTTGTCTAGCTATTTGAAATTCCGCAGCTTGGAGAGCCTCCAAGGGAGGGAAAAGTGAAAATTCCATAGCTTGGGAAGCTGTCACGGCGGGGAAAAGTGAAAATTCCCTAGCTTGGGAAGCCCCCACGGGGGGGAAAAGTGAAAATTCCCTAGCTTGGGGAGCCCCCACGGGGGGGAAAAGTGAAAATTCCCTAGCTTGGGGAGCCCCCACGGGGGGGAAAAGTGAAAATTCCCTAGCTTGGGGAGCCCCCACGGGGGGGAAAAGTGAAAATTCCCTAGCTTGGGGAGCCCCCACGGGGGGGAAAAGTGAAAATTCCCTAGCTTGGGGAGCCCCCACGGGGGGGAAAAGTGAAAATTCCCTAGCTTGGGGAGCCCCCACGGGGGGGAAAAGTGAAAATTCCCTAGGTTGGGGAGCCCCCACGGCGGGGGAAAGTTAAAATTCTTAGCTTGGGGAGCCCCCACGGGGGAAAACCACCCTTAGCCCCTCTCACGGACCGAAATAAACCTGCGGTGTGGGCGGCCACCCCACGCGAAGCGGGGTGAATATATAGTAATTATATCTAAATCAATTCTATATCCTTACCCGAGGTTTTTTGACGCGCCTCAATTGCAAATATTGGAGTATACTTTGTATCCCAAGTTTAAGTACACGCTCTCATACCTCAAAATCCAACACCTGTGGCTTCTTCACTGGTCCTCCACAGCATTTCGATCGCTTTGGGGTCGGTCTCATAGGCTTTGGGTGGATTCGGCACGGCCGGACCTGCTGGGCCAGAATTCTTGGGGCCGTAGAGCACGCCACTTTGAGCGTCTGTAGCCACCATACACTTCACCAGCCCCATGCTCCCATCTTCCGGTGATTGGGCGAAGCAGGGCATAAGACCTTGGTCCATGTGATTTCAGGATATGTCAGGTTTTTGCCAAACATATCTCAGACGCTACTGTATCTTCCCAATTAGGTTTATCTGCAAATAGAGTTCCCAAAGTTTGATGGATAATCATCTGTGCTTCGAATTCTTGAAGTTTGGTTGTTTTGATGGTGGTTTAATGGTTGCTTTCATGGGCATCCCCCATCAGAGCCGTTATTCGTCAAGAGACATGCAAGGCAGCAGTCCACGCAGCAGCCATGCTTCAAACCATTGGCCAGATTCGTCGCCGATCCCCCGGGGTGTGCGCAAAGAGCACGGACCTTGGAGTTTCGCAGCTTCAACTTCTCGTGCAGACCATAAGTGAAGACCGAGTTGGCCAACTTGGTCTGGAAGTAACGATGATAGCAAGCTCCACCCATCAATTTGATGGAATCACCACCCAAATTGCCACCATTTTTCCCAAAGTACTTTTCCTCCAGGCCTTTGTTCACGGTGTGAAGGCGGCCGAGACTGGAATGGTTCACAATCCGAGCGTCCCCATTTTGCTCGGCCTCAGCCTCCAGCAACGGGAAAAGCTCTGCTGTGAGCAGGAAATGAGATAAGTGGTTCGTCTGCATCTGGGTGTCATAGCCATCCTGGTTTCGTCGGATTGCAACAAAAACACCCCAGATCTGAGGCAGTTCTTCCCTCAAAATGGCAATCATCTACCTGAAAGGTGAGTTTATAAACATTTAGCACCGTAAACTATCCAGATATCTCCACCATAAATCCTGGGTAGAGTGTTGTTGCCTTACTTATCAAAAGAGTTGTTGTATGACATTGATATTATGTTTTACGTTTTTTTATTTTTATAATGCTATAATACGCCATAATATGTTAAAGTGTGATATAATAATATATAAAACTGTAATATGCTGTAACATATCATAAAATGTGTTTAGATGTATATTTATTATATGTAGTAGTATATCATGATATGTTACAATCATATTCTATAGTAACTTAAGGATTGCAACCCAGCAACCTTCGTTGCTCTGTCCGGCGTTGCCATGATGCCTGCATTGTTCGCAAGGCAGTAGATCTTCGAGTACTGCGATTTGATCTCGGCAGCCGCCTTGCGGACACTCTCGAAATCCTGCAGGTCGCAAGCGATGTTGCCTGGTAGCTGACACACTCATCCCCTGTAAAAAATATAAGCGTAAATCTATGCGAGAAATAAATAGAACATCATTGTCCAAAATATAGCATGCATGGAAAATAAAACTGCATGTAAAAAGAACATTAATTATATAATATTATATATAATATTATATATATATTATATATATAAATATAGAGAGAGAGTCTATCTGAAATCACCAACCAGTTGCTGAACTTTCCATCTGGAACAGTCTCCTTGAGCTTCTCCATGGAATCGGTTACGCGCTGAGATGGCCTATTCAGCAGAAGAACCTCTCCGCCCAGTTCCGCCACAACCCAGGCAGCAACAAAGCCCGTACCCGAAGTGGTGCCGGTGATCACAAACACCTTGCCATCCACGCGTGGAAGCTCCTTACCAGGGGTGTAAATGAAGGGTACCTAAGGACCTAAGGGCAAAATTCAAAATTTATCCACGATATCGGTCACAATTTACCCACATCCCTGTCCTTTTTGAATTTCGGAAACCACTTGGATCTTGGCATGGCGAATCAGTCTTGATCCGACGGGCTACGAGTACGTTTGAACCAGTCTGTTTCTGCGCACAACATTTGTCCCATCCATGAAAGCCAAAGCCGACCAAATGGAATCTGAATTCTCAATTCCTCCTGGTGATACCAATCCAAAAGTTTGGGGTACTGTGCGGTAATCATGATAGCCTATAAATAGAAAGGTTGAAGTATTTTGGGAAGTCTTTTGAGATTTATATAAATGCATGTATGTACATATATATATATACATACAAATATAGATAATATATATATATATACATAGATAGATATATCGATATATAGATATATAGATATATAAATATATAGATATATAGAAATATAAATAGATAGATAGATATAAATAATGAACACATCCATTCTGAAGCTTTCCAAGAAAACAAATTTTGAAGACTGCCAAGTTCACACCCATCTCCCAGCACTGGGCGCACCTTGTAATGAAGTCGAACATGTTGAGGATGTTCGTGAGTGGAAGTAGTAGCGGTAAGACGGATAGAAAACCCAAGGAGCAGGGTAAACCCATTTCCATTTTTCAAACTTGTGACCAAACAGTTCAAAATATGAAGTTGGTTGATCCTTTATTTTGGTAATGAACAAGCGGAATGGGTGGGGGTAATGATTCTGCCGGCTGTAGTGAAAAATGACTTGGTGAACTACTAACTACTAGTTGACTTGACATGGAAAAATTAAGATCTTGTTTCGGTGATACGATGGTTTTGTTTACATTTGGTTGATTGACACAATCCATGGTGCAAGAAACGATGACCCCCTTGGACCATCAACAGAATCCATGATGCTACAAACAGAGAAACCATCCCAGCCTGGGGTATTACAATCCAGCCAAACAAATCATACTATGAATTTCATGAATATGTATGAATATGTGAAAAAACTATCATAAAACTATGATCCCGAAAAATCAAACACAGATTGCTCATCCCAAAGTGTACCAAAGAAATCTGCACTGCGATGGCTTAAAATCCCGTTGGAATCCTCAGGCCAACATCACCATCGGTGCCGGAAACAACACATCACTTCAACAATCCCAGATGGTTTATTTTTCCCGGAGATTTGTGAAAAATCACCAGTTTGGATGGTCAAATCTAATTTCTTGTGGCTAAATCCCTAATGTTGCTGGTTCGCTCCCAATCTCTCCTTTTTGTTGATCAATATTCATCATCAATTCCAGTAAATTCCTAGCTCAATCCCTTTAATCCCAATCCCAAACTCCAGGCAAAAATCCCGATTGCCCAAATTTATCTGATCAAATCGTCATATGACAGATCATCAAGTTTCCAATGAAAGCACCCAAAAATTACAGAATTCTGGGTAGATTATCATATTTCACTAACCTGAAAACTTGCTTACAATCATGGTTTATTAATTCCCAACCACTATTATCCATTTGGGCCTTCCCATGATTCCAGGCTTCGGTCGGCCACGACGTTTTGACGTTGCCGCGCAAAAATCTTCGAAGCTCTTCCAGGTTTCGTCTCAGCTCCATGGTACGACACGCCGCATCCAAAACGGCGCTCAGGGAGCTCCAGGTGATGACGTCGCAGCGAAGACGCCTATCATCATAGAAGAGTTATGTCAGAGTGTATTAGACAGATTATTGGATAAAATGTGTGTATAATGTATATATATATATATTTAATATTACGGCCAGGCGCTGTGTGCTGCCCGCAAGGTTCAAATGGCGTTTTTTTGCATTATCCTTCAACATGCTCAAACACCTGCGCAGGGCCAGTGTTTTGAGATTTCCCAGACGACGAGCCCTAAAACCTAAAACCCTAAACCCTAAAACCCCAAACCCTAAGCCCTAAACCCTAAAACCTAAGCCCTGAAAACTTTGAAGCCTAAACTAGAAAACACTGCGTATACGCTGTATTTTCTGCAATATCTCCTATCATATATTGGACAACACATGACAACACGACATTCTCAATGTTAATGTCTGGGCAACACACGGCGTCTGTGGGTAATATTAGGGTGATAAATATATACCCACATGATATTCAAATATATATATATATATATGTAATATATATATGTATACATATGTATATATATATATATAAATACATTTATGTACGTGGAAGTAATTCCCTCAAGTTCCATGGGAGGTACTTTTCCATGTATATAAATGTATATAATGTGATGGGATATATCTACATGTACTGTAGACATAAGATGATATAATGTGATTCAAAAGATATTATGGACAAAGGGATTGGATCTGTCAAAGTACTGTCAAGAGCATTCAACATATAGGCCATCTATTCTTGACTGGGCTGGCGAGTGTGCCAAAAAAGTCTAATTATATACATTAAATATGAGCATTCTGGGTTTTTCACTCAGAAAACATGACAGATGCAAACAATTGCCTGCTCTGCTGCGGCATTGTAACATCATAAACGTGTGCTAGTGTTTGATCTGTGGCGTTTGGCACTTCCGCAAGGTCCAAGATGTGCCAAACGTCAAGCTGTCTGCAGTGCGTGATGCAAACAATTGGATTGAAGTTCATTCCCAATATCCAAGAAATAATGTTCACATTTCATTATGTAACAACAACATGTTAACATATGTGGTTTCCAAAAATGAGGTACCCCCAAATTCATCCCTTTAAATAGAATGTTCCATTAATTATAAACCATCAATTTTGGGGTACCTCCCATATATGGAAACCTCCATATGTTAACCATGGATCACCACTTTATAACCCATGGATTCTACAATGGATTGAAGCAGCTCCTGGCGATGACAGAGCGATATACTTCCATGGCATGCTGCCAACGCTGGCTCCTCTTGCAAGCACCTGGACGGGAGCCATGGCCAACAGCCATGGTCAATCATCAACCCGTGGGGGATCAATACTCCTGGTTTACCATGATGAGCATTTACCATTCTTAGTAGTCTTAGTAGTATGTTATCACCTTTTAGGTCTCACATGAACTAAGCAACCAGCGGTTCAGTGGTCTATTGATCCAGGTTTGGAATTGTGCCCCTCCCCTCTCCACTTCTTTGATCCCCAAATTGTTTTGGCTCAATTCTGTCAAAACACCAACCGGGCAAATTGCTTTTTGGGGGCCATTCACCGCTCGAACCACCGTTTCTTTTGAACACTGTTCAACATCTTCAAGCATATATCACCCAAATTCATTCACCACTTGCGATAACATGGTTCACTACCATATCCGCAACTCAATAAATATACATAACAATTATATATATATATATATCATATAATATTAGTTCATTTTATAATTATATTAAAAAAACATTATATAATTATATATATATATTAGATTAGATTAAAATTATAAGATTATATTAGAAAATATTTGTTTATATATTATATTATATTATATTAAATTATATTTTATTATATTATATTAGATTATCGTATTTCATTTTATCTTATATTGCCTTATGTTATATTAAAACATATTTAATTTAATTTATATTCTATAATATTATATTATACTATACTATACTATATTTATATTATATTATATTATATTATATTATATTATTTTATATTATATAATATATTATATGTTATATTATGGTATATTTTATATTTTATATTATATTATATATTATATTATATATTAAATATTCTTTTTTTATTATATATTATATTAAATTTTATTATAGATTATATAATATTATATAACATATATTAAATTTTATTATATATTATAGTAAATAATATGTAATGTATTATATTATATAATATTATATTATACTATATTATATTATATTATATTACATTATATTTTTTATATTATATCAAATATATTTATATATATTTATAATATTATATATATATTATATTATATTATATTATATTATATTGTCTTATATTATATTATATTATCGTGTCATATCTTATATCATATAATACTGTACATAATTACGTATATATACACACCATATCTATTGCACTATTCCCGGACCACTCATCCCCCCCAATCGTTGCAGGCACTGATGGCACAGTTGCAGGTGCCGATGTCCGGCGCCTTCAGCATCGCCAGCAGCCGCAAGGTCTGCAGCCAGTGGCAGCACTTTTCAGCTGCGCCCAAAGTTGCAATGAAGCCTTGGAGCAGAAATTTCGCTGGGATTTGGGGCTGCAATTCATATCAATTTATGGGATGTGTTTGGGCTGACTCAAAATCCACTGAATCAAAGTCCATAAACAAACTATATGTAAAATTTGGGCAAAAAAGGAAAGGATGATATGGGACGACTGGCAGCAACCACCACCCATTGGACCCCGCTGTCAATTCTTCACCAAAATCGCCTCGAAACGGCTATGGGAAACCTGGATAAACCTGGCAAGTTGCTGATGTCATCTGCCTGCATGCGGTTCACCTGCGGCATTGGCCCAAAGAGAATCATGCCCCCAAGATGGCACATTGTTGGTGTACCTTCTGAAAAAAATCAAACATGGCAAGGGGACATTCAATAAACAATAAAGAAGTCTAAGTAGGAGAGGATTTTCGATTGCGGGATTGGTTACCAAAGGGTATTTCCGCAATGCTTCTCGGCTTCGGGCTTCATCATTTCATCAGAAACCCAGCGGAGATGGAACAGCACACCAGGATTTGTGAGGCCCGGTGTTTATCACATGTGTATAGGGGGGAAATCCACATTGCAGGGCCACGAACTACAATCGATCCACCATCTAAGGTGCATATATATATATATTAATATATATACATATATACACTACCTATACAAGGATTAAATATATAATATATAAAATATTATATATATATATATTATATTTATTATATTATATATGTTATATATTACATAATATAATATTATATAATATTATATATTATATAATATTTTATATTATAATATATTATATATTATATAATATTATATATTATATAATATTATATATTATATAATATTATATATATTACATAATATTATATATTATATAATATTATATATTTTATATATACATATATCATACATATAATGTGATTTAAATGTGTGGACTGGATTCAGACTAATTCTATTACATAAATGTGAATACAAATACAGATTGTATACACATACGGACCATGAAAGGCCATCCACCATCCACCAGCACACCTGCATGCCACGATGAAGATCCAAGGCCTGTCTCCAGACAGCGCCCTTCTCACCTTCGGCCCAACGATGCTGGGCGCGTGGTGATGTAATGGTGATTTGATTCTAATTTACTGGGCGAAATGGCCAAGTAATGGCAATTCCATGGTGATTTATATAGTGGTGAAATCAAATCATCAATTTCATAATGAAACTCAGATATCTGAAATCACCAATGCAAATGTACAAAACATGGCTACTGATGTCTTGAAAGTGGAACACACAAATGGACAAATGACTGATACAGCATTGATCATCATTCATCTGTTGGTTGTTGAATGGTTTTTGTCCTTCTATTTTGCCGACCAGTGAGAAAAAGGTGGAATCCCAATTAGTAATTGGATATGTTGTTTTTTATTTGTTTTTAAGGGGTATATCCAGTATAAACGTTGGTTATGTGCACGGTACTGAACCACTTCCTAACTAACTGGAATGCATATCCAAGTAACAAATACTTGTGGGCGACAAAAGTTCAAAGATCCAAGGTTTGTTCGACCCGAGTTTTGATGGAAGCGGCTGATCAGACTTTTGTCTGCGGAACAATTGTTTTTTTTCAGTTCCACTTGAGATGGGATGTGCATCGAAACAAAAAGGATCAGTCTTCCAGAAAGTGCTGAAATCTTCTGAAGTGAATACTCAAAACCAGAACAAAAACCACGAACCAGGTGTTGCATGACCCAGGCCGAGAAGTTTGAGGTGTGTTGGTTTCACATGAAGTCTGGGGAGATGGGTTTGCTTGATCAGGAGCCTTCGTCCCAGGGGCCTTTAATACATATTACATATTGCATCATATATCATCATAATACAAATAAAATAATATAATATCATATAAAAATTGCTGATCAAAACAGCGTGTTGATCAAAACGTCAGGCCCTGTCATTCACAATCCCCAAAAAATAACATAAATAGGCTCTGAATTCTTTGGGGGCATTTGTGTTCAATACCTCCTGATTCTGGGTCCACGAACTCAACCTCAAACCCAAGGTTTAAACATTTCAAGATCCATAATCCAAATCATTTCCAAAATGTTCAAGATATTAACATTAGACTAAACACACATTAATCAATAATCATGTTCAGATCCAAAGATTTCCAGGTCCTCATATCATACATAATATCATCATTTCCAGAGTTTCAAGATATTGATATATATGATGTATATTGATAGATATTTTTATATACATTAATATCAGACTACATCACACTAACCAACATACCCCTTCATGTCAAGTGATGTCGCGTTGCGACGACCAAGGCACAGGCGCTGCCACAGGCGTTGAAACTCACCACGCTGCGGCGAAGCCGCCTTTGCGCAAAGCCGCAGAGCAGGTGAGTGGCCAGGCACCATTCACCACCTACAGCAGGTTGATGAAAAACCACCAGCAATGGGGACATGTATGTGTGTATGTATATATATATATATAGAGAGAGAGAGAGAAATTTTTGATGGGATGCAATTTCAAAACTATATAAGTAAATGTGGTGGTAATCGAATATAAAGCATAATAACCACAAATTATGGCCGTGTTCAAGAAACCGATATCGGTCAGTACTTCGTTCTGGCATTTCAACATGACAATAGATTAAAACATATTTCAGAACAAAATTTAATATTTGTGTGTGTAAGATCTGAACAGATGTTAAACTTCTACTACATAACTTTTTATCTTGCAGGGGGAAATGGCCCACTCATGAGTCCACTGCCAGCGAAGCTACTCATGAGTTGGGAGGATATCGGCACTGATCATCCCGACGTACCTGCAGATTTTTTCCATTTGCGACTGACATGGCAAGGGGCTAAGCCGAGAACCCAAACATAGTTTTTCAAGGGATTCGGTCCGGATTCGGTTCAGAACGAATCACTCAAATGATCCACTTCTTGTCTAGTGTGATCTCCACCATGGTTGTTCCGACGTGGTGCCATGGACCCATTTGAGGGAACTCTCTTCCGGGTGAATGCAGACGAACGATGACGAACGGATCTCCGAATTTACACTTTGTAATTGAGCAATTCATTTAAGTAAAGTGAAACCATCGGCCATTCCGTTTGCCAGCCACTTTGCCCCGCTGCTCCCGTCGCTTTTGCAAGACCTCGGAAATTTCGCTCTGCACAGGTGAAGCTGTACGGAACAGCCAGAAATTCTTTTTTCCGATGCATTACTGACAGTTCCACATGCTGGCTACATTCACGCATGGTTTCAGGCAACAGGCATGTCCTTTTCATGCAGGTGTGGTCTGCTTTGGTATCTGGTGAGGTTGGCAAGTTGTGGACCTAATTCGTGAAGAACTGCAAAGCTGTTTAATGCCCATTCGAGCGTTGATCGACTACCGTACCTTCGAGGGAATCACGCACAACCTTGCATTTTGGGACTGGATCCCAATCAACTTTGTAATTCCATTGGTCCCTAATTTTCCCTTTGTCCCCCGTGCCCCTCTGTAATGTGTCGTGGGGTTCCTGGGCGTGCTCTGTGTTGGTTGGGTCCGTTTCTCCGTGTAAGTTGGTTCTGGAGGTCCGTTCCTTCCCCCCCTGCGCTGTTTTGTCCGTTTGCCCATCGTGTGTGTCCGCTTTTTTCTTTCTCTTGCCTTTCAGGGTTTACCCGGCTTCGGCCGGGTGTGTGTGTGTGTGTGACATCTGAACAGATGTAAAAATTCTACTACATCCCTTTTTATATATCTTGCGTGGGGCAGTGGCCCACTCATGAGACCACTGCCAACGAAGCTACTCATGAGTTGGGAGGATATCGGCACTGATCATCCCGACGTACCTGCTGAATTTTTCCATTTGCGACTGACATGGCAAGGGGCTAAGCCGAGAACCCCAACATAGTTTTTCAAGGGATTCAGTTCCCAACGGATCACTCAAATGATCCAGTTCTTGTCTAGTCTAGTGTGTGTGTGTGTGCGTACAAATGCATGCAATGAATGGGTCTGAAATACATTGGATGCAAATATGTGTAAATATCATCTATTCATACACCATCGTGTGTAATGTATAGTATACAGAGATAGACACGACTTTTTGAAGCCAGGTGACACCAGTGGAAGAAACATCAGTCCCCCTATTGCGTGTATGGAACAGCTGGCGATATGTTGCAAGTCGCAACGAAGCCTTGGATACCAACTCCACGCTAGCACCATGGCCATCTTCATCAAGATCACCGTCCTCCTCCTCCTATTAGTCCTCATCATCATAATCAGAATCATAATCATGATGATCAGCATAATGATTATCATCATTATCAGCGTAAGTCACAAAAATCATCAGTTGGTTGTATTCATTCCTGTGCTCAGATTTCCATGCCTCTATCGCTGATCATATTCCTTACAGTTGGAAGCAACACTTCATTCTTGTTGTTTGTTGTCGCTGGTTCTGTGTTGGTCCGAATCCACTGCACAAAATTTTGTGTGAAGGTTGGTGAGGACCAATGCAAAAAGGAGTGACAATGCTCGCAATCCCTGTTGCAGTGTGGAGATATCGAAGCAAATATCCACATTTTCTGAATCCGACTCATTCCGGGATGATCAAGCCAACTCTCAGCAGGCTATGGTACGCAAGACATATACCTTTCATGCCTTTCATGCTTCCCATCTGATATATATGTGTGTCCAGAAATATGGCATACCAGCATACCCCTAAAATTGCAATGTTAACTTAATGTTAACAGAAACAATTTGATGATTCAACAGTGGATTGAAAGCTGTCCCATCTGCTCAGACGTTAGTTGGATATTCCCCGATATATCCCCATGATATTTCCATGATATTTCCATTGCCCTCTGCTTATTTGACATAACTATTGAACATGGCCTGATGATATATATGATGATCTGCCTGCCAAAAAATTGGGATTTTCCATAGCTATGTTAAACAACCATAGGGATCCATAGGGTATATTCCATCATGTGAAATCCACCACCTTCCCAGCCTTTCTCACAGGCTGAGAGGGCGGCGTTCTGGGAGATCACATTGCATTGCAGACCAGCGATTCGTAACCTCAGCGGGTCGTGGTGGCGAAAACAACACTGGAACAAGGGAGACTACAATGATCAAAGCAATTTAAGCAACAAATTTGGGGATATGTGGGGATTTAACCAATTAAAACTAGGGTGTTGGCCACTATTTATACAATATACATGTGGCTTGTGGTGTAGATCTGGGGGGGTGCAAGAATTGAGGGTCCCCAAAATTATCCAATGGTTTTAGGTTCCCTTGCTTTAAGAACCCTTCATTTGGGGCCTCATGATATTAAAAGCAAGAACGATGTTGCAAGCAAGAACAATCAGAGATGAAGCAAACTGCAATTGAACAAAACAAACATTTGAACTCTCAACAAACTAAAGTTGGGATTCAGAAAAAGCAAATCAAGATTTAGGAAACAAATATGGGAATTTGAAAAATAAACAGCGAAATTTGATTCAAATTCCAATACTGAGTAGGTTCTGAGATACAAATCAACATGACCAATCCTCCAATTGGGATCTATCCCCAAATCCCTGGCTTCAATGGCTGGATACACAAAACCCATCCTTCCCTGCTAAGACAGTTGTTTTCCCTGGTGAAATGTATGATTATGTCGAGGTTGACGGAATCTAATTCTACGAGTGTCTATAAATATATATATATAATTAATATTGATATTGATATATATATATATATAATTAATATTGATGTTGAAACAAACAACAACAAACGCAATATATTGGTGGTTGCCATGGTCTTTGTTTAATGTTTTCACCATCGTTTGTCCTGACCTGAGCCGCTGGAGTCTGTGGATTTCCCACCAGACATTGCCGTTCAACCGATAAAGGTTCCGTTGTTTTTCATGTGTAAATCGCTCTCCAATCACCATTATATTAACCAGAAAAAAAGCACGATCAAACCCAAAAATGCCATTCTTACTCCTGAAAATCATTAAAAATCAACCCCTATAAATATGAGTAAATATATATATATATATATTCTTATTCCTAACCCACCATTAAAAATCCCCATCAACCCCTCCTTAAATCGCCAAAGCTACTGCTGCACCAGCTGCAGCGCCCTGTGCCACTTGTTGCCTACCGCGCTGATGGCGCTGCTGTAGGAGACCACTGTGGTCCGGAGATCGGAGGAATTGAGGGAGGACAGCAGAGCCAGCGCTAGGCGCCAGTGGAGGCCTGGCGGCGGTGATGTGTATGATGATATGTTAGGAATATTGAGTATGCATATGTATGTGTATATATATATTATAAGAAAGAAATTACAATACATATTAATTATTAAAACAACAATGCAATAACATATATATATATATATACATTATAGCAAAGATACTATATACGTGTATATATATATTATACAGTGTACATGTATATATATAATACTGTATATATATAGTGTACATATTTGTAGTAATTGATAAACATGCTATATATATATACTGTAAATAATTGAGGATATGTGTCTAATCAACAATGGGGATGTTAGTGGGACAACAATATATCCAACACTAAGAGAGGTTTGGGAGTAAATAGTGATAAAATACATCGACGATGAGGGGATGTTGTCATGAAAGACCGAAGTCCAAACCTCTGACCAAAAACAACTGGGATGAGGAAATAATTCCGACTTCTTTAAGGGGATATCAAGTGGATGCAAACGGGATATTGTGGGATATACAATACATATACATGATCAACAATATGATCGGGGTTTTGCCAGAAACGGAGGATAGGTCCCAATTCTGCCAGTCAAACGATGGGAGGTGCCACAGAGTCATGATGCACATTGCATTCATTTTGCTGAATCCCATTTTGCTACTAGTAGTAATTAACATCTGTAGGTGTTCCAGCAGCACCATCGGAATGAGCAAGTATGGAGTATGGATGATGGATGAAAATCAGAAGAACTCTGTAGCTAATTGGTGAATTTACCAATGGCCATACAGCAAGATTCAACCGAAATGGAGGAGGTTACCGGGTAGCTTGTTGATCCCCTTCTTGGAGACCCACAGCTCCTGTCTGGCAGCAACTGATGGCACTGTTGAACGACACCACATCAGCCAGCCGAGCACTCTGGGCAGCCGAAAGCAGCTGAAGGGCCACTTGCCATTGGCCTTCGAAGAGTGTTTCTAGTAGCGAACAAAAAATCATAAGAAATTGAACCAGATCCAGATCAGATCTGATTTCTATCAAAGCCTATCCTGTCTCACTGCGGTTTCACCCCAACCTCGCCCCCATACTTTGTCGGATGTATCATGACTACCCTGAAGTAAACACACCTGGTTTCCTGGAAATCTCATGTTGAAAATCAATATTGTCTGAAAAATAGGTGACTTTTGATTGTCAGTATATATATATATATGTTTTGAATTTACCTGGGAGTTCCCAAAGAACAGAGGAAATTTCATGTCTTAGCATTTGCGAAGTGGTTGCCATTGGCCCCCTTCTTTCCTCTTTTGGAACA
Organism: Cladocopium goreaui; assembly: GCA_947184155.2. Lineage (NCBI taxonomy): Eukaryota > Dinophyceae > Suessiales > Symbiodiniaceae > Cladocopium > Cladocopium goreaui. The sequence continues at coordinate 257,252 of CAMXCT020006550.1, read as the reverse complement.
CCTGAAACCATCTCAGTCTGGTCTTTCCATTTTGAACCATGGCCAAAAGCAGGAGCAACCAGGATGGGTAGTGTTGTGCAAACGTGGAACAACAAAGAGTTGGGCAAGCACGTGGTATGTGCTTGGAGGGATGCTTGATCATCATGATAAACTTTGTCAATTCTGTTGGTTCATTTGGTGTAATCTCAGATATAGTGCAATATTGCCTAAAACCACCGATCAAACACCCCAAGATCCAGCATCTGCCTTTAAAGCGCGCCTGGTTCTTCACAGCTATCGATTGTTGCGTTGAAGCTGATGCTATCTGCTTGCCGGAGGGCCAAGCCCTTCCTAGGGGCTGGAAGGGTTTGATTCCTTTCAGCTGATCTCTGCTGATCTTATATATGAACCCATCTTTAGGCAAATTATAAACAGCATTCGCAGTTACCTAAAGTGAACCAATCATTGAGGATTCACCTTAGTTACTATCAAAAATGCAGCGAGGTCGGCCACGGTCCTCTGGTGATCATCATACTGTAGCGACTGTAACCAGACTGTTGCCATGATCAAAACTAAGTCTCCCAACTGTTGGTCATTTTGGTGTCATACGAAAAAAAACTAAGCCACTTCGGGAAGTCCCGATCATCCAGAACTGATTGGCCGTTCCAACCCATCCTCGTCCAAAAACAATTTCATTGGACAATATTTCTGCATTCTGGTCCAATATATGGCATGAAAATGGAAACACAACTACCATTTTGAGTGTCGAGATGTTTCTGACATGTTCTTTTCAAGTTCGGCATTCATGAATCCAGATGGTTCGACTCTGCGTCAAAATCGGTCTTTTTGCTGGGCCAAATCCGAATTATTGATTGGTGAACAATTATCAATCATGATTTTTCTGCCAACCATTGGTTTTCCCATAGCTGTATATAAATCCAGATATTTTTTGTCCATGTATTGTGTCCATATAGTATACCCAGATATCAGTGCAGTATACCCAGTAATTCATATAATTACCCCGGTAGATCATCCCTCGATGTGGGAAACCCATTTATAAACCTACCATGTAATAGGTTGGTCTAAACCACCCATACAAAATCTGATGATTTGGGGATGGTTTATGGCATTGGGTTTACCACGGGTTTACCACATTACTCTGAGTTCGCAAGACATAATGATTGGGTTTACCACATTACTATTGGGTTTACCACATTACTATCGGTTTACCACATTGCTATTGAATTTACCACATTCCTATGATTGAACCATTTCCTCAATGGATTGGTTTAAGGGAAAATTTACAGGAAAACCCCATATTTAATGGGAAAATTGATGGTTTCCTGTAGATTTTCCCTTAAACCAATCCAAATAAAAACATCTCAAACATCAGCGCAACATCCAGCATCTGTAGCAACAGCAGCGCATGTTGCCACTGTCCGGCCGGACTGAGCGCGCTGATGGCGGCGTTGCGCGCGGAGAGGTCAGAGAGGTCCTCCAAACAGTGGTCAAGTTTTGGAGGCCAGACTCCTAGTTGATATTATGTAAAAAGATAAGAATATACTATATTGTATCATATTGTAATATATGTATATATATATGTATTATAGCTACATATAGTCATACTTATTATATATTATACAGTTGTATGTAAAAGAAAAAATAAACTATATACATATAATATCATCTAGTATAATGCAATATGAACTAACATATTATAAAGTAATTTAACATATTGTATATTATTATTGTATACATTCAGTTGATATACTTGTAATATGAATCAACTAATTTCATTTGGAGGCAACGACCACGTGAGTTTGAAAGTGCTCAAACGTAGTGGCAGTCGTGGCACGAAGTGTTATGGTTTACGATCAAAAAATGGCCAGGCTATGTGCAGTCCCATGGGCTTCTTTAGTTTCAGCCTATACCCAAGCCCACTGGTTTGATTTCTTCCACATGTTTGTGCTGATAAAATTTCAAGTTTTGTTGGATATCCAAATTTCGCCCATCAAATGCCCCATATCTCCTACCGGTAATATATCAATGTCTTGGCTTAAAAAAAAACAACTATATAATGAAATCTCAGTTTGCATCCCATGTATCTGCATTATTCTACATTTTCTTAGTGCTGAGGTCATGAATATCCGGATGTTTGTGTGATTACCGAGGGGTATACATATGGAGGTTTCCTGAAACGGGGGTACCCCATTTCATCATCAATTTATAGATAGTTGTTTTTCCATTTATAAACATAAACCAACCATGTTGGGGATCCCCTATGGAAACACCCATATGTTTATCAACATGCCTAACATCCACATGCTGTCCGAGAGCCCCCCGGTCTCCAGCTGTTGGAACATCTGCAGCGCTCTCTGCCACTCAGAGGCAGCACCGCAGGCGATGATAACGCCGGTGGAGCTGACCACATCTGCCTTGAGCAACGAAAGTCGACATGGAGAAACTTATTTATTATGTCGTGAACAGGTATGAACAAGTATGATATTTCACTAACATGAAAAAGAAAACCAGGATAATAATAAGAATAATCAGGCTGTTTTGGGATAGTTACCCCTTCCTAATCATCCAGATGTTTCCAAATTTATGATGGGTTTTAGATGGTTTTAGGATATTAATATTAATATAGGGTTTCCATGCATATGGATGGACATATCTATATATGAAATTCCATTATCACGGGTGGTGAAGAAGGATTTCCATAAGATTTCCATTAATGTTTGTATATATTCCACATACATTGGGTATTGATGGGTACAGCAGGAAAACGAAAGCTGCTTTGCTGAAAATCATAGGCTGGTTTGGTAGGTTGCTGGTGGAGCAATCTCAATCCGCCCCGAACAAATCCCAGGCTAAACCAAGGTTTCTATGGAGTTCAGGAAATTGATTGCAGAAAAATGGAGATTCTCTTGCGCTGTGCATGGCTAAACCTTAGTAGATCTTAGTAGATATGACGTGTTTTTTTGGCAAAATAACATATGTTCTTTGAATTTCTTTGATATTGATTAAACCAGGTGGTTCACCGAAAAGACATCGAAGCTCTGCGGAGCTTCCGATGCCGCCTTTCCGAAAGGCTCGCCATGGGCAAAGATCTCTAAGGCCTGGACGAATGGAGACTGGACCCTATGATGACGCAGGTGATGCCACCATTGATCATTCTAATGTCAACTCCGGACTAATCAGGCCCTGGGCTGATTAGGGAGTTAGGCGGGGTACCATTCTAGTATCAGGCTATCACTTTTTGGGGGGTTACTCCCTGGTTGACATCATCGGTGGCCTCAATCCACCGGGCAGCACAGGCGCACGCAGCCAGTAAGCAGTTTTTGCTCAGCATGTCAGGGCTCAGCCCCGACTCCTGCAGGCTTGAACCCATGCGCCTGCTGGCAGTTGGTATCATGGAAAAATGGCCAGCCCAAAAAAAACAAAAGTGTGGCATGGTTTCGAGGATTCCACGTAGACAAAATCATTGTCAGTGATATGGCAGTGTGTCAAAACCTTGTACCCCTGTAGTTCACATCAAAATAGCTGGGATTTATGGATGTTCATCCCACTAAAAATGGTATTAATAGGTATTGACCCATACCCATATAATCATATATAATCTGCAACATTGGTGGGGTCGTACTCCCAAATCAGCTGAACTTGCTTGTTCCATCGGACTTCAGGGGCATCTGGCATCGGTTGCGCGCCCCTTTCTCTGTTGACGTGGTCAACAACCAACTTTCCTAAAGGCTAATGGGTGTGAAATGGTGTGAAGATCACTATTCCACAACTGGATTAGAACTGTTCAGATAGCAACACCCCAATTGGTTGCCGCAATACAAACTTGCTTTGCAGTATCATGTTCTGCCATTCAACCTATCAGACCTAGACCCTCAGTTGACCACCCACAAAATGGACATGTTATACTAGACCATTGTGACATGGTTGATAGTTTTCCTAACTATCTTTTTACCATCCTTCGATCACTGCCACCTTCAGCGGCCGCTCCTTCATCTGAGTTTTGAGGTGAATGGCGAGCTGCCAGAGTCCCGCTTTTTGACCTCGCTGCTGATGATCTCCAGCCACAGATCAACGCTTTTAGTTGCTCGATGCTAGTCATGATTGGTCATGCGATGTTGGCTAGTATGTATACTAAATGTATACCAACATTCCTGCTCAAATCCATTGTTGGGAAAAGCTTGAAAGCCATCCGAAAAAAAAAAAAACACTGGCAAAGTAAAATAAATACCCTCCAGTTCTCCAAATGGCAATGGAAGACCCCAACTTTCGAAAGGAACATCACCCATAAACGATGAGCAATTGCTTTATCCAAGCATCTATTAATATACCAGAAAAAAGGAAAAACACGTATATAGATTATAATCAATTAGAATCAACATACCCCCCAAACAAAACAGTCACTTACCTAATTACCCTCATTGGCTGGTTGAAACAACTGCCTTAGTTCACCCGGCATCCCCTTGCCCTGTTCCGGCAAGTCGCAGGCACTCAACGCTGCGTTGAAGGTCACCTGATCACCATTTTCGCCATGAGTTTCCCCGTTTGGCATTGCCAAAACCATGGGGGAAAAACCCCATTTTATGGATTCTTATGGGACAAACTCCGTTTGGGCTGGTAACTGGTAACCTGAAACCATCACTAATTTGGGTGCAACTCATCCCAAAGATGCGGCTGTAAAACATCTACGTCGCTGTGAATTAGTGCCAACTATGTTCAAAGTCCCTTGTTTTCACTGAAGAAGTACAGAATCAGAGTATCGCAACCATGTCATGATTCATCTGATGTTTTATTATAACTTATAATATATGCCTTTGTGCCCGCAAATGCTTGAACAGAACATGGAAGATTCAGCCAACAGAGTTCAATCAACAGTCGCATGATTCAAGTGACTCAAAACTTCAGAACATGTCAGTTCCCAGCAAAGAGGATACAACGGTCAAGAATATCTTCTAGCAAAAGAGACAACACATTACTTCCACTGACAACCACATTCATTTCTCCAACGGAACAACATCAGGCCATGATGAGGATGTTCAATTTCCAAATGTCCAAATCTGGGTTTGGTCGAACATGTGGCACCGCAAAATTTGATGATTCATCATCGTTTCACCCAGTATAATGGCTATAAATCAGGGCTTTCCGCTATTTTTGGAACAACAGATGAAGATTTGCAGCTGGAAACAATGCCCACGCCGCCACCAACAGAAAGGAAGCATCACATGCTGAATTCGGCAACGATGGATTCGACTGTGATTACACATCACGAGATAACCAATCAGAGTCATAGTACACATATCCATTAATATAGTACAATGTATTGTACCACAGTTGTGCATCCCTGTGTACTATATGTTTGTGTGTGTGTCTTGTGGACACCTGCTTCACGCTACCAGGCATCAAAAACAGATTGGCCTGCGTTGGCTGCAAATTTTCAGACTGCAACTCTTCGAGTAAAATCCTTGGCACCGAATGTAGGGTGCAGTTTGTGTCATTGAATGAGATGGCGAGCTACGAGTATGATATTGCAAAGTCAAGGTAGAGTACCCTCTGGCAAACTAACATAGCTATTGAAAATGGCCATTTATAGTGGGTTTTCCCATGAAAAATGGTGATTTTCCATAGCTACGTTAAATTACCAGAGGGTAGATTGAGCCTAATTGTGTTTGAAAAAACAATGTTGCTGAAGTGAAGGATGGACAGCAGATTATCCTCGGTTATATACCAGTACCCGTTGAATTTGTTTTGATAAGTATTTTAGATGGGTATATCCCAACTCGCCAAGACACATGGCGTTTTCCCACTCTTGTCCTTTGCCACAAGCACTGATGCAGGAGTTGTACACAACAACATCCGGCTGCAACTGCGCGTCCTATTTGCTAGGCTGCAGGGTAATGCATCCCTGAAAACTAATGTGGAACCATGTGGAACCCGGCAACGCAACTTGTAAGATGTTTTGTCTATTTCTTGAGTGGCCATCTACATCCGTTCGACTCTATTCGAATGCACTAAGTTGTTCTTCAGCAGGTTACCAACAATTTGACTCCTACTCACATCAACGTTGCGACATGTCTCTCAGAATTAGTTTAAGGGACAGTTCAAAGAAAACACCATGACACCCACATTTTTGGATGGTGAAATCATGATGTCCTGATGGTGAAATCACCCGCAGACCCATCCTGCTGCCCCCAGTGGCAGCTCCTGAAGTTGTCCAAAGAAATCCAGAGCGTGTTCCCACCTTGGTTTTCCAATTGTTTCATGTTTAGCATGTGTGATTCAATTTTCATCCCCATGGTTATTGAACCGAACATGAAAGACAAAACACATGTGACATAAAACACTAGACATGTATGGCTGAACACAGAATCAGCCACTGTTCTGCAGTACTGCAAGCGCTCAGGCAAGTGCTAAACAGAATGACATCTGGCTGAAGGCTCCTGCGGTGCCATCATCCACATCATCCTCATATTCCTCTCATATCCACCATGTATGTATCCTCACAAAAAAAGGCGCTCTCCCCGAAAATGGATACCCCCCAAAGAAAATTCCATATCTTCATCCCTATACTGACCCATTGTTGCGAGTTAATCGAAAAATATACTACAATAATTATACAACTATTCATGGTTTTAATCTCCAATTGTTGTGGCTTCAGAATAACCGTAAAACCATGTTGTTGGTTCACAAAAAAAACACAATTATCCATATCATCCCATTTTTGTGGATTGAAATTCCCTGCTGGCTTCAGAACAACCCATCCACCAAAGCTATCATTGTCACTACGTAATTACTATATTTTGACACAATCCCTTCCCCCTATTACTAAACCCCCAAATAACAAAAACTAGGGTCCGTCTCCAATTTTTGGAAAAATTGAGGGTGGCCAATTTGATTTTTAATTGATCCCCTTCGGAAAACGAATAAAAAATGAAGCTACCTGAAGTTTCACCCCCTAATAATAAAAACTATTATATAGTCAACCTGCCTCGGGGTGTTTTTTATTAGGATCGGTCTTTTAAGGTCAAAAAAAGGTACTTTATATTAAGGTTTATAATTTAATATTAGGGGAATGCTTTGAAATCCAATTTTTGGCAATATTTTAATTCTATTTTGAAAGGAAATCTAATCGATTTTGAAATAGAACAAAATAGCTTTTTATATTAGGGTTTTAAATTTACTATTAGGGGGAAGCTTCGAAATCCAATTGCTGGCAAGATGTTAATTCGATTTTAGAAGGATATCTAATCAATTTTGAAATGTTGTGTATATATATATATATATTTATTAGGGTTTTAATTTTTGTATAAATAATAAATACACCCAAATACAACAAAAACTACCTGAGGTGTATATTTTTTTTTGGGGGGAGGGGTTTAGTATTAGGGGGATATTGTTATCGTTTTTTGATGTTGTTTTTTCTATTATTAATGTCCGTGGCCTTCATCCCCATGTTCCTTGAACATATTGTCGGTCCTTTTAATTACATATCATTACAAATTCTACAACTTATCCCGCTCTTAATACTCCCTGTAATTTCACATAGCTCTGGTAAACGTTTACATAGCGAACTGGAAAATCTCCATTCTACATCATTCTACATGGATAAATCAACGAACTTTCGCTATGTTCAGCAGCAGACACTATTACCCTCTGGTAATTTAACATAACTATTGAAAATTGCCATAGAAACAGTTGATTTACCCATTAAAAAGGTGATTTTCCATAGCTTTTTGTATGTTTACCAGAGGGTAAATTGCCAGAGGGTAATCCATGTCATCCATCCACCAGGCATCCACCATCCACCAGGCGTCCTGGTGGCCTCCAGGAAGAGCTGTGACGCCTGCGCCCAGCGCGATGCCAAAGCGCAGGCCTTGCAGAGGCTGCTGAAGAGCACCACATCGGGCTGCGCCTGGTGGAAAGCGGGGATATTCCAATGTCATGTCCTAAAAAATGAACATTGAGATCTGTGATTCTTTCCCATTTGGAGAATGATTTATATATAAATGGTGGGCTTTTTTGCAAAATCCATGGGTGTTTACATGTATATTGGATACAAAGATGGTGTTGTTGGTTAGTTATCTCACGTTAAACTCCCATGATATAAAAGCCCATTACTGTAATCTCCAATTCAAACCGCTTCTGCGAACGTCGCCTCTTCGGTCAGGTCCTGAAACACCTGCAGGGCAGCTCGCCACTGCACGCTGCGCGCCAAAGCATTGACGGCCGCGCTGTAGACCTGGTTGAGGTGCGGTCCAGATGTTCCAGTGGCATGGCCATTGCAGGGATTATAAAGTTAGATAATCCCTTCCCTAGTACTAAACACCCCCTGGAAACAATAGTTTAGTAGATTTAGACTTCTTTGGGACCATTTATGCGGTGTTTAATATTAGGTCGATGGGATTATGAATGGAATTTAATGGGATTAAACAATATTAGTAAAGGGGCTCAATATGATTTAATATTCATTAATGAATTAATCCCTTCATCCTAATATTAAATACACCATATTGACTGTGTAAATCCCCCTAATTTCTACCATGGTTGATTGGGGTGTTTAAATTTTAGAGGGAAGGGACTAAATTTCACTATCTATGAAAACACTACAGATATATCGATCACAATTCGAAGTGTTGTAGAAAAAACGAATGGCCCATCTAACTAGAAACTGGAGAATGACCTGGACACGTATAGGCAATTGAATGCATATACATTAAAGCTAGTGATATTCCATTTCTATTTGATTTGTGGTCATTGTGTTAATAATTGATATTCACATCCAAACATGGCTTAAAAGGATGCTGGGATTATGAATCAACTTAGGATTCATGTTTTTTAAGCCATACACCAAGCTGTCACCATCTATCTATCACCCCGACCACTACCTCTGTCCTCCCTTTTCATCTTCCAAGCCACTCGTATCTCGCGAGGCCAAACGTTTTCCAAGGCGCAGAGGGTCTGCTGCCACTGGCTGCGCTTGGCGCAGGCGAAGACGGCGCCAGCGGCGCCTGCTGTTGGGAAAATGTAAAGAGTAGCGATGGTTTTTCCTCAAGATATAGGATATCCACAGGATATATAAACTTAAAAACCAGTGTTTTCACCTCAGGATAATGGGGGGTTCCTGAGAATTGTCCCATTATCGATTCTGAGATGGATATAGCCATACTTGTGTAGTTGGTGGTATACACAGTTAGAAACCCCTCTTAACATCCTGCAACTGAGTACCCTCTAGTAACTAAAGATAGCAATGGAACATCACCCTAAACCCACGGGTAAAGTACCATCTTTCCAATGATAGTTGTTATCTTTGTACCCATTTCAAGATTTTGTCCGTTTGGATACATTTTTTGTCACATGTTTTTCCTCAAATCAACGAAAACAAAGCTGCAAAACATGGTTCTGCATTTGGACCAATCAAGCTAAGTGCATTTCAAACGCATCTTAAACCCAGTAACAAAGTTGCATTATCGTCGGTGCTTATTCAAGCTTCTCTTGATTGTATTTTTTTTTATTCACTCAAAAACGCAGATCAACATCTCGTTGGAAACCAAAAGCGGCAACTCGTTTGACAGGCAATTCTCGTTGCTTATGCATGTATATGGATGCCTGCAAGGCACCAGGGATTGGTGAAAAAAGGAGGGTACATGAGGGAACCCCATTTTCAGACACACCCACATATAAATAAACTTGGGCCCCTGGGTCCTTCGGTTCTGGCTGGTGCAGCCAGCATCTCGCTGGACTCCGGCTCGACTCATCGGCCGGATGGGAAGAACGCAGCCGCGCAGCATGATGTGGGGAGGAATCTACGCGGTGTGCCAAAGCAGTGGGCCAATCATGGCCACATGTATGTGTATACATACATGTATATACATATATGTATTATATATATAGACAGTATAAGTTAATATAAAATACATATTTATAACATACCTGAAGTATGTACATATATATATATATATATACATATATATATTAAATATATTAAATATATAGATCAATATATACACATATATTTTTATATATATATAGATATGATAGTATGATAGTATGATAGATACAAAGATAGATATATAGATATACAGATAGATAGATAGATAGATAGATAGATAGATAGATAGATAGATAGATAGATAGATAGATAGATAGATAAATAGATAGATTAGATAGATTAGATAGATAGATAGATAGATAGATAGATAGATAGATAGATAGATAGATAGATAAATAGATAGATAGATAGATATATTGATTGATTGATTGATTGATTGATAGATAGATAGATAGACAGATAGATAGACAGATATATAGATAGATAGATTAGATATATTAGATAGATAGATAGATAGACAGATAGCTAGATAGATAGATAGACAGATAATAGATAGATTATAGATAGATTATAGATAGATTATAGATAGATTATAGATAGATTGTAGATAGATTATAGATAGATTATAGATAGATTAGATAGATTAGATATATTAGATAGATTAGATCAATTAGATCGAGATCGATTAGTAGATCGATTAGATCGATTAGATCGATTAGATCGCTTAGATCGATTAGATGGATTAGATGGATTAGATGGATTTGATGGATTTAGTGGATTAGATGGATTAGATGGATTAGATGGATTAGATGGATCAGATGGATTAGATGGATTAGATGGATTAGATGGATTAGATTGATAGATGGATTAGATGGATTAGATGCATTAGATGGATTAGATGGATTAGATGGATAGATGGATGGATGGGTGGATGGATGGATCGATGGATGGATAGGTAGATAGATAGATAGATAGATAGATAGATAGACAAAAAGAGAGATAGATTAAAAAAAAAAAAGATATATATATATATATATTGATAATCATGGCCATTTGATCATGATAATTGTAACAATTATACAATAATCCTGGTTACTACTAAAGGTTGCACCATTTTCTGCCGATACTCGAGTAGGCCAGGGGGGATAATCAAGGCCAGACTGACAGATTCTCCCCATCTACCCAGTCAGTTTACCCGCATGTGGCGAAGCTTCTTCTATAGGACAAACACTGGCTGTAGGCCATTTGATTAACGTGACTCTGTAGATTGCTGGACCGTCAGTCCATCATTGCATTGTGCAAGTTTTGAGCAATGAATATGTTCAATCTCTCGACATTTCAGACTTTTTCAAAATGCTCCCTGTATGTGCCTCAAAACTGCTGGCCGTCTCTGGACATGACATCCGAAACATGCGAATGAAACGGTCTGCATCTTATTTTTCTTTATTTTCACTCGGATATCACCAAGAATCAATCGAACATATCACCGAGAACAGGGGGAATTTGATTTTTAGGAGCTGCTTGCTTGTTCAGGGCCACTCCCAAAACGCAACACCCTCACATATCCACAGACCTGAAACTTTAAAATCTGGACGCCCTTCAAGAACGTGTTCGGATGTTTTTGTTTTCATAGGTTTTCGCAGCAATACCGGTTGGTTTCATATGGTGTCATGTTTCATGTACGCTGAAAGCGCTACCCAGCTGCTGTCCCGTGATCCCCGAGGATCCCCAAGGATCCCGGACCAGTCACAAATGTCTCCGCTTGCATCTGGAAGTCATGGGCAGGAGCCTGGCATTTCGCCCAGCTTCAATGCCCAACTTCTTTGGGCAATTGGTGTGGGACAAAGGATCTTTAAACGACATGATTCAGAGATATTCATAGACTTGACTTGACCTGATGATTTATCTGATTTACTGTAGATGTCCAGGTCTAAATAGCCTTGGGTGTAAACGACTGCTGCCCCATATCTGGCAAGCCAGCCTGACAACGGCAGATCCCCCGTCCATGTAGGTGTCCTATATTTCACCTGGGTTTCCCATTGCTTGGTTAGTTTCCGGGAGGGTTTTGGATGGGTATCAAAAGACTGTTGGGGAAAAGTCAGTGATAGTGATCACTAGCAAAGACCCGGCCATCAACGTCCAGCTGTTAATAACATAGGTTGTACAGCACCCGCACTCAAAGTACAGTATCCCTAGTGGAGGCAATAGTTGGTTCTTTCTTAGTTGGGCAATACAAAAAGCGTATCTTCGCGGGTAAAAACATATAGTTTATATGCCTCTATTTATATTATATATATACAATGTGGGGCCCCCTAGTTATAAGTTAAGTTATAACATGGGGTAACTTAAGTTATAAATGGGGGCAACATAAGTTATAACTATGTTAACTTATGTATAAAGTTGGCCAAGGTATAACTTGAGAAAGCAGGTTGAAGCAAAAACGAGTTAGACAAGTTAGCTTTTTGTCGTTGCAAAATGGATACATCTGCTTTGAAAAGAAGAAACTCCGTTGGATTTCATGGCTCAAATCGGCTTCTTGTAGGAGGTGGCCATGGCGCAGGTTGAAAGCCAGCAATTGCGCAGGGCGAGCATGCAGGACTATAGGATTTTTCCCTTATATCTGTCACAAGAAATTTGGGATGCTCTTGCTGATCGGAAGATGTCTCAAGTGAGCCGGGTTGATCGCTTGGTTCGGCACTTAGTGAACAACCTTGGAATGCGGCATCCGACGGAACCATCGATGGCTGTCATTGCCTCGCTGGTGGGACAGCAGGACAATCTGACAATTCCACAGTTGCTGACATTGCTACAAACGGTCAAGAGCGTCTTGAAGACAACAGTGACACGGGCTGGACACGCTGGCATTCCATTGCCAGCAGGTCGCTATTTGGAGGCGTTGCCCAACCAGGTGGCAGAGTTGCCGAGCGATGTAGCTCAGGCGATGGCCCCTGGTGGTTTCGCAGCTCCGCCCGCGACTGTGGATTTGAATGTGGTCTGGCAAACTGCCCGCACCATTCCCTTGCGGAATACCCATCGCGATGTGCAGTTGCAGAGGCAGTTGGAGAATCAGCAGAACATGTTCGCCGTGCCGGGATTACCAGATCCTCGCCTGGCAGGTTTACAAATGGCACAGACGGTTGCAGCGTTTGCCGTTGCCCTGGGTGGACAGACGGCAGGCAGGCAGCCTGATGCGCTGCCGAACTTGCAAATTTTTGGACAAGCAGCAGAACCTGCCAAGCCAAATCCGGTTGCTGGGGTTCGTGCGTTGATGGACAGGGCAGAGGCATCGACGGTGCCGGCGACAGAGGTTTCGGCTGAAAGCAAGCCAGATCAGGTTGAAGGAGCCTCGCGAGATGCGCCTGCTGCAACGACGGATACGTCTGTGGCTGCTGCAGCGGGCGCCGAGCCACAGATGGCACAGCTCGCTTTGGAAGACGTGCCGAGCAAGGATACTTTGGATGCTAGCAAGGGGACGGACGCTGGGTCGGCTGCAGGGGATCAGCCGATGGGAGATTTGCAGGGCATGCCTGCAAGCGTTCAGGAGAGTGTGCGTCGGCTTGCAAATGCTCACTATGGCAAAGATTTGCCTGCTGAAGCTGCTCCAGGAGAGCCAGGTAAGACTGCCAAGAGACGTGGCAGGCCTCCGGGTCAGGCCATGAAGCGTCCTGCAGCGAAGCAATCTGTGGAGAATGATGAAAAAAACTTGCCATCAGCTGCCTCTTGCATGAAACGTCCTGCCAGCAGATTATCGGCTAAACCGGCTGCTGCCGCTCATGTTGGCAAAGCAGCAAAGCAAATATTGCGCAAGAAGCCAGCAGCCGACAAGAAATGCCAGATTGTGACCGAGAAGCAACGCCACAAGGAGCGACCGAATGGATGTGCAACCTGTAGACATACTCCTGGGTGTTGCCCGAGCTGTTGGCGCAAACGTGGCTTCACACTAGCTTGAACATGAGAAACGAACAGTGTGTTCTGGAAATTTTGCTTTGTCACTCTGAGCAAACCGAAAGTTGTGAGAAAAGCATTTGCCGTTTGTCTTTTTGAACGCTTGTCGTGTAGGCTCCTGCTTCTTCTTGTTTGACATGCTTGCAATGCAATGCATATTGGTTATCATATATGTTTTATATATCCATGCTTTTTTTTCGGTTCATGGTATAGTTGTTTACCGGTTTGTGCCCCCTGTTGCCATGGAGGTGAGAGGCCTTGTGGGGTCCGTGGGTGCCAATGGCATCGTGCAGTTCTCTAGCGGTGGACAGATAGTGTCCAAGGAGGATCCAACTTTGAAGCAATTGTATGGCAGCAACGGCGACAATATGCCGCAGGCAGTTTCTACAGCTGTTGCAGCACCAGCAGATGCTGTTGGTTCAGTGCCAGGCGAGATAGCTTGGCAGGAACCATGGCGCGGACAGGTTGATGCAGCTGCGAGGGACACAATCGCTGAGATTGAAGATCGTGGAGATATCGACTTGGACATTTGTCCAATCTATGAAGATTTGAAGAAGCTCCGCATGCGTCTGCGGACGGAAGAGGTGGTTGATCAGGACAAGGCACTTGAGCTAATCGAAGGCGGTCGGATGTTTTTGTTTCTTTGTGAGTGGGATGATTCCGAGTCCTGACTATGGAGTTGTTGAGTGTATATGCGAGGGGATTCCTTTTGATTTGTGCTCGCCTCTGGGGAAAAGAAATGTATGGAGAAGTGGTGCGGTGAGAGCCAGGGGGTTGGAAGCAGCAGGCATGCACATGGTCTGCTGGAATTACACGACTGCACGATGGTGAAGCAACTTTTTTTCCGCAGGTTTTTTGTTTGGCTCATGACAGTTGTGCTCGGTCCTCTGCACTTGGGGTCTGTGAGGAGGCTGGACCGATTGAAGCTTTATATGGGGCTGGGGTATAGCTGCTTGGCAGATACAGAAATGATATAAATTATGATATATGAATGTGACATATTATATGATAATATATTGGAACATATTTATATTGAAATATGTAAATGACTTGATACTGACAGATACCATCTATATATAAGGAAGGATAATATATATGGTTGCTTAGACTCGAGGAGGAGGATCGCTCAGTCTGCGGACGAGCGCGATGGGATAGCGGAGGCTTCGAACTCGTTGGGATAGCTCAGTCTTCGGACTAGCTGAGTTGCATCGCTGAGTCCATGGACTAGCGGGGTTGGATAGCTGAGTCTTCGGACTAGCTGGAACGGCTGAGTCTCCGGACCGCAGCAGAGTTGGATCGCTGAGTCCACGGACTAGCGGGCATGGATCGCTGAGTCTTCGGACTAGCGGAATGGCACGCTTAGTCTACGGACTAGCGAATAAAGGCTGAGTCTTCGGACTAGCTGGGGTAAGCTGAGTCTTCGGACTAGCTGGGGGAAGGAGAGTCTTCGGACCTGCGCAGAGTTGGATCGCTGTGTGTGCGGACTAGCGGAGTCGGATCGCTGCGTCTGCGGACTAGCGGAATGATGTGCGGATTCGACGGACAACCATTTTTTGCATGGTCATTTGCTGTGCTCTTTCCACCACGGGGTAATTTGTCAATATAGTTTATACAATGTGTATATAGCCAATGCTTTAGCTAAAATTCCCTATTCTATACGCATAATATATATACCATCCCATATACCCATTGATGATGTTCCCACATTCTCAACCTCCTTATATGTTTCATTGTTGGCACCTGGCAGGGGCATGGCGTCTTCGAGTCGGTCGAGGAGCCGCTCCAATAAGAGGAGCCCGGATCGCGACGGGGCAACCAAGGAGAAAGAGGAGACCGAGCCAGAAGTTCCCTCGCCTAAGGGCGAGGAAACAGCGCCTGAGGGCGAGGAATCGGCGCCTAAGGGCAAGGAATCTACGCCTGCGGGCGGGGGAGCCGCTGCGACGGGCGAGGGAGCCATGCCTACGGGCGGAGGCAACACAGAGCCTCGCGCGTCGCAGAGCAAAGCGCGCACCACAGGCGCCGTGCAAAATCGGCGAAAAAAAGGAGATCCGGGCACCTGGACCTGTGACGAGTGTCACCGGACGATTGCCGACAATCCCTGTTCCAAGAAACAGCATTGGGACAGCTTGTATTGTCGTGCCGCCAGGCTGTACAACACGGGCTATGCTGATGGGGATTGGGAGGCATGCAAGAAGAAAGTGGAACGGACCTGGTACGAAGAGGAATGGGCGGACGCTGGCGATCTGCGTCTGCGATCGAATGAGAGATTGCGCGGATCAGATCCACCGCCAGAGCCCTTGAAGCCGCCTCGCAACGAACCTGGCAGTGCCCGCAGCCATGGCCGTTCTCCTGGCCGGCATGAGCGCAAGCGCTCGCATGGCCGCGCGCGATCTTCTGGCCGTCAGCGGCGCACGAAGTCTGCAGATGGCAGAGGCAGGCGCAATCGCAGCCGCAGCCGTGACAGGCGCGCGCGGGAAGGTGAACGTAGGAAGTCCCACAAGGACGACCAGGAGGCGGACCATGAGGAGTACGTCAAGGTGGTGGTGGAAAAATACGGGCCCAGGCAGACGACACAGCGGCAGGAAGCAATTCCTAAAGGCCCGCAGAAGCCACCACCGCCCAGGCCGGTTGGAACCGGTTTCTTCCGAACGGAAGGACAAGCAGCAGCCGCAGCAACGAGGCAAGACGACGTCTGCCGCAGAGGAGACGCCTGCGAGCTCATCGGACTATACCTATGAGTATGAATCGTCGACGCCGGAAGGTGGAGACGTGGAAAAGACACCCATGGCCGTGCCTGCGGGCAAGAGGTCTTCCGGAGACACTGCTGGAAAGGCAACTGCGGCAAAAACTGCTGCGCAGAAGAAAGCTTTGCCGCCGCAGAAGGCGGAAGGCAAAGACAGGGCCGCTGGAAAGGCAGATGCTGCCGGGCAGCACAAGGACCTGATGGTTGCGCTGCTGAAGACGGCCATGGAAACGGTCGGTAAGTCTTTCCAGTAGAAACTTGCATGGGACTTGCTGTACAGACCATAGAAACTGCACCTGCGAGGTATAAAAAAGGGGAAATGTGGGAAACGCGGCTGTGTTTCCATTGAAACTTCGAAAAAACATCAGAAACGCGAGTGTATCCTGGGTTACATGCCAGCAAGCTTGGGAGCGCGCTTGTGTTTCCTATTGCTAATTAAATAAACGACTGGAAACGCGTATGTGTAAAAAATGTGTTTCCTTGAGATAACTCTGAGTCTACTTATGGGGATGTGTTTCCAGCACTTGGGGGATACGCGAATGTGTTTTCAACCCAAAATATGGTTGTTAATAGGGCACGCGTATGTGTTTCCTACCCATAGAAGAATCTTCGTGGAAACGCGAATGAGTCAAAAATGAGTTTCTTTGTGTTTCCTACATGACCACTTTACCGCAGCTTTTTTCAGGGAAGCTCAAGGGAACGTCGCCATTGTCCCTGGCTGTTCTGTTGGCTGACAATGATGGAGGTGCCAACGGTAGAGATTCCGGATGTGACGCAGGATGCCGTGGAAGTGCCTGCATCGCAGCCGGATGGCGCAGAGGCAGCCGCTGAGGCTCCTGCAGCCGCTGAGGCGCCTCCGCCTGAGGGCGCTATGGCGACGGACGTGCCTACGGTCGAAGACAAGGTGATCTGTCGACGCTGTACCTCGTCTGTGCAGAGGGATGAAGCCATCTGCACCCCCAAGTTTCGAGAAGACCTGCGTTGGACGTGCAAGAGTTGTCATGCTGTCAAAGGACAGCTCGCTCGTCATGGCATTGAGCTTTCCTCATGCCTCACTGAAGATGATGTTGTGGTGGCCTTTTACCAAGATTCTCGAGCGGAGCGCATGAACAGTGTGGACAAGAGGCTGTCCTTCTCGCAGGCCAGAGGCGTGCTGAAGAAGAACATGATTCACTCGTCTTCCCGGGTTGACCGGGAAGGTGAGTCTGGTGAGTACCATCCTCTCGCTTATTGGGAGCCAAGAGGATACAATGTTGCCAGGATAGAAGAATTGGCAGACAGGCGAACCCATCCCATTCTGGGAGAGACGTATCGTGTGGATATCACAAGCAAGAGCACAGACTTCATCACCAAGGTGATGGAAGAACGTCTGCTGCGCATGGAAGCCGATTTCCGGCAGAGGCTGCAACGCGCGCCGCCACCAGGCGCGGCTTCGGGAGCGTCGCAGGATCCGCCGCTAGAGTTGGATTTGCCCGCTGCCGTGGAGTTGCCAGAGAGTATTGGAAGGAAACGTAAGACCCCAGAAGAGAAGAAGGCTCAGCAAGAGGCTGCCAAACTGCAGCGACAGGAAGATAAAAAAAGGCAAAAGCTTGAAGCAACAGCGGTCGCTGCTGCAGGCAAGCTCTTGCCGCAACTGCAGAAGTGCAATTTGTGTTTGGAGCAAGCGCTGAGCAAGACAGAAGCTCTCCCTGTGCGCATGCCGTCGGCAATGGAAGAAGACATTGGCAAAGCCAAGGAGGCGCTCGCAAAAGCCAGCGCGAATGCCTCGAAGATGCTGCAAGGCGCGGCGAAAGGACAGAGATTGGACGATATGCCTGCAGAGGCATTGCTCATCGACAAAGCGCTGCAACGGGTGGTCAAGGACGGAAATGAGGCCATTCGCAGTGTGCAAGGATTTGTCAAGGAGCAGAAAGAGAACGCCCCGCCAAAAAAGGCAGCTCGGGGCAAAGGCAAGCAGCAATGACTTGACATCGGTTCCCGTGGTTCCGTGTGTTGTGTTGACACAAGGACTGGGGTTTGCTTCGCTTGTGTGCTGCAAGCAATCGGCGCGAGGATGTCCACACGCGTGAACCATAGCACGCGTCGGACGAGATGCCTTTGGCGCGCTGTCGGGGAAAATTTTGTAGATCATGCTGCCATATAGGTTCTTGTTTCGCTTGCTGGCGTTCAGCATATCTCATGCATCTGTGATGACAGATATGTTTTGATCTATATATATATATATTTCTATTTCTTCCGTAGAGAATGATATGTCCCCAAGTCGACTCAATATCTATAGAGGCCCTGGGTCCCGAAGCATACATGCATAAGATGTCGATTTGTATACCGGTTTCCCTTCCAACTTGTTGCATGGGCATTGGTCGGAGGAAGCTACTTCGGCTCCAAAAGACCTCGTCTATCTTTGCTTTGCTTTTGCTGGAATGACGGTCCTCTGCTCTGCTACAGTCAGTCACGGAATCGCGCTTGCATTAAAAGACTGCGCTGCAAGCCAAGACGTCTTGCGGGACAAGGCTGAAGCAGTCGAGCTCATGAAGGAAGTGATGACGCAGATCAGTGTGGCTCCGCAGTATCCGGAGCAGATAGCCACGCTGACCTTTGTGCAAGAATGTCTGATGACAGTGCGTGCACTGCTGCTTGGCTGGGACACTGCGCCATGGAAGTTGCTCCAAGCACCGCTTCCACGTATGGCTGAGTTGGAATCCGGTACCATGTGGGAGATCAAGCACCCCAGTCGAGCACGCTTTCACGAAGAAGTGAAAGCAAGCATCCAGTTCATGGAAAGCCACGCTCTCACATTGCATGGCGAACCTTGGGACTGGTTACTTCGCTTCCTGCATACTTTAGATTATAACTTACTATAGCTTAGCCGCTGATTGCCTTGGCGGATTCTACGATCGCAGAAAACAAACGACAACAAAAAAGAAACTGTGACGTTGGTATGGCTCTCATGCTGTCTGTCAGCTCGCATGTCATAGAACGATTGAGATAACACACACACACAGATAGATAGATATATATATATATTATCTTTATCTGCATATATACTATATTTGCCATGGTATGCATTTTCCGTCGCTATTTTCAGATGTCTCATATATATAGGAGGCCGTGCAGATCGGCATGGCTTCGCGCGGGAGTCTCCAGAAGGAGAAACTGGATCGTGAGGTGCTGCAAAATGCCCTGGCGAAGTTCAGCGGCAACAGCATCAGTGGCATGAAGCAAATGCTTTCGGGCCAAAAGCAAAAGCAGCCTTCCGGCGCTTTCAAGCGTGCCGCTCGAGAGGCACTGGCTCCTTACAAGCCCTGCTTCAAAGAGATTCGAGTGGGAAGTAAAGAAAGCGGTGGGGAAGACATCCGCTTCTTTGCCGCAGATATGAAATATTTGCTGCGGCATGTCACGACAAGATGTCCCTCGCTAGCCGCAGCATTGACTGAGCAAGGGCCGGGGAAATTGCACGCCATTTTGGCGCATGACGAATGCACAGCTGGCAACGTATTGAATCCTGAGCTTCGGCAGAAGATCCTACTCTTTTATGTCTCCTTCAAGGAGCTGGCTATGATAGGTGAGAGCCATCGCGCTTGGTTGCCGGTTGCCTGCGTCACTCATGACCAGCTGGTCACGTGCCGAGGAGGCATTTCTGGTTGCACGGCGGCCTTTGTGCGTCAGTGGATGGCGAATGAATTGCTGCAGCCTTTCGCGCTGGGTCCCAACGACGCTCTCATGACAGTGGAGCTGTCCTTATTTATAAGTGATTTGGACTCTCAGAGAGCGTCTTTGGCAGCGAAGGGTTCGGCTGGATTGAAATGCTGCTGCTTTTGCGCCAATGTTTTGATGCGCCACGCTGCTGCGGCGGAGGCTGACGCTTCTTTCTACACAGTGGCTGAGCACAACTTTGACGTCTTTGACCTCTACAAGAGGCAAGATTTGGAAGCGTGCATCTTGACATGGATGGCGCGCGTGGACGACATGCCTAAGGGAGAGAAGGAGATGCGCGAGCGCTGTCTCGGCTACAACTTGGACAAAGACAGCCTTTGGTCGTGTGCCATTGCCCGTGCCAACTTCCACATCGACATGATGCAAAACGATAGTCTCCACTGCTACTTCGCCAACGGCATGGCTTGTACCGAAATCATTTTGCTGCTGAAGGAAGCAAGACAGCATGTGGGGGCAACGGTGGAACAGTTGCGCGATGCCACGCTGCAGGCGGAATGGCAACGCCATGATGCCGGTGAAAGCCGGTACTGGTTGAAGCGTCTCTGGACGCAGAATCTCTTTGGTGACTCTGTCTACAAGGGTTCGGCGAACCAGACAGTGGCGCTCTTAGCGCTGCTGCGATGGATCGCCGAGACCATCTGGTTGGCGGTGCCTGCGATGGCAGACGCCTGCCGTTGCTTCCTCCAGCTCTGCCGCTGCGTGGACGTCTTGTGGGAATGCAAAACAATTCCCGCAGCGTGGCGAGCTTTGGATAGAGAGCAGCGCAAACACCAGGAAATGTTTGCCGCACTCTACGGAGATCATGTGCGGCCGAAGCATCACTGCAGACTGCACTTACCGTCTCAATATGAGAAGCACGGCATCGCAGCCTCCTGCTGGGGAGTTGAAAGTGCTCATAAGCACTACAAGTCTCTCTTCGCAGAGACGACGGTGCAGTTTCTGCGCTCCGACCAAGGGGGAGCAGAGCTAAGCAAGCACTTGCTCCCTCGCCTCCTCTTGCGATGGGTGGAGCTACTAAATGAAAGGCCTATCCTTGCAAATGGCTTTGAGCTGATGAAACCGTTCAGCCCGGAAGAAGTCCGTGAAGCCACGGGCATCGAGGGAACACTCATCAGCTCAAAGGCGCGCTTGCAAATGGTGGAGATTAAAGAAAACGATTGCCTTCTCTTCGGCAAAAACCTGCAAGAAGCGTGCTTAGTTCACTTTTTCTTGCACAAAGGCAGCCGCTTGTATGTGTACGTCACAAAGCTGGCGCCGATTCGCCATGGGGAATCGTTCAGAATCTTCCGGCGAAGCAACGATAGAGAAATAGTGGACCACCGGTCCTTGGCGAACTTCCATGTGCCGGCCTGGACCAACACTAAAAGTGATACGGTCATGTGCCTTCCGTGATAAATCACCACCTGGCAGCATCAAAAAAGCGTGGCGGACACAGGGTTCTCCAAAACAAGCATGAAACGACGAAAATCTCGTAATCCTATCCAAAAAAACTCCAAAAAAGTTAGAAAAGATATAACTTAAGTTATAAATAGGGCTAAGATAAGTTAACATAACTTCAAGTTAACTTCTCTAACTCGATTTATATGTATTTTAACTTCAAGTTAACTTGGGGGCCCCACATTGTAACTATATAAAACTATATATATATAACTATGTGTATTTATACCTATATGTATATAACTATATATATAACTATATATATATACACATAACTATGTATATATATATATATATACATAACTATGTATATATATATATATATACATACCTATGTATATATATATATATACATACCTATGTATATATATATATATATATTTACATACTGTATATACACATAGTTATGTATATATGTATAGTTTTATATAGTTATATATATAGTTATATATATATAGTTATATATATAGTTATATATATAGTTATAAATATAGTTATACATATATATAAATAGTTATTTATATAACTATGTATATATATATATATACATAACTATGTATATATATATATAACTATGTATATATATATATTAAAACAAACATATATACATATATACATATAACTATATATATAGTTAAAATTAAAACTATATGTATAACATAATATATATATAACTATGTATATATAACTATATATATAACTATATACATATATAACTATATACATATAACTATAAATAAACTATATATATATAAATTTATATAACTATATATATATAACTATAAATATATATCTAAATACATATATATATATATAACTAAACATAACTATATATATATAACTAAAATATATATATATATATATATACACCCTTGAAGGGCTCACTAAATACCCAGTATATGTTGGGTTTACCTCGTCTCGTTGCTGCCTGTAGAACCGGCGGTTCACAGAGATCCGGCAGCTCCAAGTTGGCTCGCCAGTGCGGGGAGGAGACGCCTTCGGTGTCTGGGACATAGTTAGCTAAGTTGGTTTATAACTCCCATAACTATTTTATGGGAAATCATCAATCCCTTGGCCTGTGGGAATGGTGACTTAATGGTGATTTAATGGTGATTTAATGGTGACTTAATGGTGACTTAATGGTGACTTAATGCTGATTTTAATGGTGATTTTAAATAGCTAAGTTGGTGAACATAACTCCCATAACTATTGGTTTATGGTAGATATAACTATAGTTAATGGGGTTTATAAACCAACTTATAACTGGGGGGCACCATCCTGTAGGAAAATCATCTGGCAAAGTATTGGATGTTCTAGGTATCCTCTGGCAATTTTGAGATTTTAATTTTAAGACTCTGCTATGGAAGCCATGGTCCGTTCACTTCGATGATGAACCTACTAAGCATGTCTAAGAGTGGTGATACAGTGATAAGCTATGTTCAATAAGCAGAAGGTGTGTTTGTTCTTGTTGGGACAACTTAGAATCTTAGAATTTCTTAACCAAATATGGAACAAATCAACGAAAATTGATATTTGATCGTTCGCTGTAATGGGCAAAAGCACTTTCCCATCAAGGGCCCTTGCATTTCCACTATAAACATAACCCTTTCGGGCTATTGGCTAAATACATCATCACCAAAAAGTAATGGAAAATCTGTAGGTGCCTTCAAAATAAGAAGGTTCTGAAAATGTCAAAGATTTCCAAGGATTCAGGAAGCATATATATATATACATACATACATACATAATATCAGTGAAACACACCCAACCAGATGTTGTCAGGAGACCAATCGTGGGACGCGCACCTTTTGGTATTTGCCCCCCCAGTCCGGAAGCAAGTTCCGTCTCAGTCTAAGGCCATGATCTGCAGGGGAGAAACAAGATGGACCATCCATGAGTCATAGTTTTCATCGAGTTAAAAACAGCCATCTCTATCTTGTGAGACTTGTCGAAATCACACGAAACTCATCGCGCAGCTGCTGTTTCTCCTGCTGCGAAACCTGAGACATAACGCGAGACTATGCGAGACTGCTGTACAATGCTGTACAGCCATGCAGCCGCGGCAATCCTCTTCCACATCACGTCCATACTCGAGGGATTGTGTCTTGAGATTCATGACCTAAGCCTTACATTCATCCATCCTGCATTCCCTCTTGGCTACAGCCTCAGAACATCTCAGAACATTGCGTGTTATGTCTATATTGGATTTCCCTGGTATTCCAAATATTCCAATGGTGTACCGAAATCAAACAGCCAGCTACAGCTACACTTTTCCAAGGTTTGTTCATCTTTGTTTCATTGTTACATGTCAAAACAATTCCTGACATCTTCAGACTCCGAGCTCTGAAACTCTTTGGCCATCCTTGGCCACCGGTCACAACGGGTCGTCTGCCGGTCAGAAGGTGACATGCACCGGGCGGTGGAGATACTCCTTGTTGGGCTGTGCCCCAACTGGGATTCTAAGTCTATGGATGTTTCATGTTCTTCTCCATCATGCCCAGTCAAACATATTGTACAACTACCCCTCTTAGAAAAAACCAGGGAACCATCATGAATTGTATTGTGTCTGTCCCAATTTTTGCAAGGTTTATATCCCCACTTTGTATCGGCTAAGATCCCAATTTCTAGTGGATGTTTGACTTCTATCACTTGCATCCGTAATTTTTGAACATCACTTGCCCCATATTTGGATTTGAAGTTGCATTATGCAACCTTTTCACCAAACATCAGCCAGCAGGCGTCCAGGAAATGGGTTGCTGTGAAACTATTCCACCATTATTTGAAAGCCATTAACTTGTTCGGTGTGGGGTATCCCCCATGTATGGACTTACCAATCCAATCCAATCCAATCCATACTTAATATCTTTGGTTATCTCCATGCAATCCCATACCCCAATGTTTTCGCAAAACCTTGTATATATAAGTACATATCTACATATCAAATAAACCCCTGCAAAGCATAAACATGTATACTGTATACGCAATGTCCCATACATACAGTATACACACATACATACACACACATGTATGTATGTATGTATGTATGTATATATATATATATATATTGTCCCACATGCATATCCATGAATGATACCCCATTGCATTGAATCCTAATCTTGACCCATGGCATGGCCGAAAAAGTGCAGCCCAGCGACACCATCTTTTCCAATGATTCATCATCCAGTACCAGGCCTTGTTGACGGATGGTGCCACGCAACAAGCGCGCCATGAAGTACAGCTCCTGACCTGACCAAAAATGGTGGATGTAACTGATTTACTGCTAGTCAATGGAGTGATTTACATCCACCATGTTTGATGATTACATGATGTAACTAATAGTATCAATGGATGTAACTAATCTCCTGACCATCAAAAATGGTGGATTTAAATAACACACATGGAAAAATTATACAAAATGGAGATCTTGGACATACTGATGATCAATGGATTGATCTCACGGAAAGCAATGCCGGAAAGCCATTTGCTTATATTATAAACCCATTTGTAATTTCCCTTCGACCAAAACTTGAAACCAATGGCAATTCATTATTGTTTGCCAATCCAAGAAAACAGTTTTCCTTCAGATTTTCCACGTTTTTTCATTTCTTCAATTATATATATCATTGATTCTGGGACCAGTGTTGCGACCAAAGATGAATATTGGAGGAAAGAATTTGCAGGGCACTGGGTGGAGCGGGGCTTGGGGGGGGTTTCCAACCTAGCTACATTGAACAAATATTTCTGATTAAATAGCCTTGCAAACGTTCACTGAATCTTCTACCGGAACACATGTCAAGACCCCATGTAGGTGGTTCAACCACAACCTCTGCTATTGCAATGTAAGTTTGTTTTATGACAAGCAATGGCCAATACAGGACAGACCCATGCAAGTGAGCACTAGCAAATCCTTAGCCCTTCGCTTGGGCACTTCTTGTCCTGGGGGGGCTACTTCAACAGCATGTACCTGTGGAAATCAACATGTATGAAACCGTATGTACAACCTGATCTCAGTGGCCACCTGTTTCTTTCGCAATGTTGCCTTCAATTCCTGCGACGACAACCATGCCAGTAGCATGCGAAACGCCCTTTGCCATATTTCACAGTCGACCCCGCGCTGGGCATGCCGCGGAGAAGGCTAACGCAGGCAACACCTAGAGCATTAGCGGCAGTTGCCTTCGTCAAGATGGCAACTCACCACGGGCGTTCGAATCCTTGCCTTCATGGGGAAAGCCCTCAACTTGGGGAAGCTTGCCGTCAAGGCACGCCCGAGCCACTGGGAGCAGCAAGCTGCAGCAATGCCCTCTCATTCAACCCTCATGCTCAGTCCTGTAGCTGTTTCAAGCACGGCTTGCAGAACACTACCAATTCCATTTTCATTTGCTAAGCCTGCTAAGCGGGAAATTAAAACAGGCCAGCCCTAGAAAGGCAGAGGCCACAGCAAAGAGCAAACAGGAGCAGCGGCTTGGGTGCCAAAGCTTTACACGATGGACCTTGAACTTTGCATGTCTCAAACGGGAACAGAACAGGGACCAGAGTCTGTTTCTGCATTGCTTCCATATATGCCTGGCAGACGCGTAGATGCAAGAAGCAGAACCAGATGGAATGAAAGAAAACCCCGTGACCTCAAGCCTTTTAGGCTTGCATTAGTGCCGATGTAGTAGAAGTAGTATTCAAGATTGCTTCATGCCGCCATCCAGTCCTAAGGGGTTTCAAGCAAGTCCTTGCCGCGGGCCCTTCAGCCGAGACTTGGGAAGCATCTAGGCCCTTTCCAGAAACGAGAAAAACGCCTTTTTTTGCTGTTTTTTTAACCGTTTTTGCGCGTAATTTTTCATCGGGGCTTTGGGTGGAATGGTTTCATCGGGGCTTTGGGTGGAAATGGTTCGTTCGGGGCTTTGGGAGGAAGATTTGAATCTTGTACGAGTAAGGAGCTTGAACGGGGCATTCGGAGGAAGGCCGCCGCTAGCCCTTTGAGCGGGGCAGTGGGTGGAGCCAAGCCATCGGGGCTGTGCGAGGTGATTTCGTGCGTTTTCAAAAATGAAAATTTGCACTGAAAATTGGCGCGCAGTGGCCGGAATTTATTTCATCCCTGTCTTGGTGCAGGTGCGACTTTGAAGGAATATTGAAAAGCGTACATGCCTCTTACCAGATATACATACATACATTTTCAAAATGGCAGGGTAGGCGTCCGTCTGCTGCCGACATAGCAGGAGGCCCCGTAGAAACCTATAGGGCGATGTGTAGGCGCGGAAGCGGAAAGCTAGCAACAGTCAGCAGCGTTGCTGTTCCTTAATTATCCTCCGTCTCATGGCCGAAATACATCTCTCCACGCTAAAGCTGATCTGCGCCTTGAATTTCGAGTATCCGGGTGTCATTGTTGAATCGAAACGCGCTCCTCGTCACCCTGGCGCCGTTAGAAGGGAATGAAGACTTTGACGCCCTGAGCTCAGCAGCAAACATACTGTATGTCGCCGCGGTTGCTGGTCTTTCTGCCAGCAAGAGAAGAAAGCTTCCACCCCACACTGCGAAAGGAGGAAGGCTTCAGCCGGCGCCGGGAGGAGGGGAGGGAGACCCGGCGCTGGGAGCGAGACCCGGCGCCGGGAAAAAGAGAATCCTCCCAACCCGGCGCCGGGAAGGAGGAATCCTTTCACCGGGAGAAGAAGAATCTTTCAAAAGAAGAAATCGTCACATGCTGATGGCAAGAAATAAAGCCTTTCTCCCAGCACCTAGAAAGATCAAACTTAAAAACCTTTTCAGGGCCTCACACACGGACAACCACATGATCAATGAACGTAGTATACATTTATATACTGCTGAGCTTGCCGCGCTGTCTTCTGTGTCCACTTCTGTCGGGAACAATGCCTAAAACTAGCTGGTTCATAGCCGACTCGAAGACACCCGCGGACGACGATGGCCTAATGACCCCCAAACATTGTGTCCACCAGCATTTACCTTGCACCGTCCGAGGCCTCTTCTCATTCTACACATTCCAAAAGAGTTGAAACTAAGCAAAAAAGTGAGCCTAAGGGAAGCAAGATTTGTTTTTCCCGCCCTAATTATAAATGGGCATCTGCCATGACCACGGGACAAGTACTTTCGCACATAACGGCTATTTCTTGTTTTGTATCAGTGCTCGGGTGGAAAAAGTGTGTTTCACCACCCATAGCCCTGCTACGCTGGAAGCCCTGCTGATTTGGTTCTCTGAGAATATTTGTCGATCCATAACTATATCCCCCAACAACAATCAAAAAGAATTAAAAAAGAGATGTTCCAAGTTCCAAATTTAAACATACCAGGATAATAACCTCATCAGCCTCATCAGCCAACACAGCATACATGTCAAGTACATTAGTCTTCACTTCAGCCAGCCACAGCCACAGCCAGACCAGACAGGAGAGCCAGCCACAAGCCAGCCGCCACCTAGCCAGCCACCTAGGCAGCCACCTAGCCAGCCAGCCAGCCAGAGCCAGCCAGCCACAACCAAAGTCATCCTCCTCATCCTCTTCAGCCCACACAGCAGCTTCTACGCCAACAACCCCTGCTTCCGGCCTCTCCGCCAACAGCCAGCGATTCGAAACCTGTCTCCAAAGCAAGGATCGAACATGGGAGACTCCAACAATCTCCAACAAGTATACATAACCAGTACATTTCTGAGATTTTAAGCAAGAAATAGCAAGAACAGTCAGAAAGCCAACCAAATTACTATACAACAAAATATGAATGATTCTCAACTAGCTAGAGTCGGGGTCCAAGAAATACACTTTGGAATTTGAGACATAGCATTTGGATTTTGGGAAACAACAATTGAGATTTGACATGATTATAATTGGCCCTCGTCAGCGCGCTGAGCATCTTCTGCCGAACACTTCAATTCGGACCCATCCCTCAATCCCTACTAAAAAACGTTAAAATGTAAATATGGACTGGTGGTCCTGGCCCAAAGAATGGCCAAAAAACAAAGACAACCCTTTCGCTATAAGGCAAGACATGTTTTTCCTTGGAAAATGTGATTAATGTCGAAGCTGGCAAATTCCGATTTCATTTTGCTATACAACAATTTAGAAACAAAAAAACTATTGGTGATTGGACTGCTTGAAGGGCTTAACCAACAGTCAGAGTACAGAATGAGGCAACTGAGGAAGCGGTTCATCCGAATCCAATTCATTAAAGCATCATGGTGATTCAATTCCTGAGTTATGCTTCAATATTCATCACCCAAAACACACCCAAATTTTGAATAATTACTATTAATTACTACTGATCATCATCTCTCTAGTGTACAAGTTGACATCCCCCCAACTTCCAGCCTTGCGGCCGCGGCCTTAACGATCATCAGAGCTCCAACTTGAACCAGGACGTCAACTCGTCCCACAGGGAGACGGACTTGTGACAAACATACCTGACGGGGTCCATATGTCGTGGCACGAATCAAATGCACCCCTCATGATGGTTGATCTATGGTTAATCTGTGGTTAATCTATGGTTAAAGATGAACAATCATGATGGATCATGATTTGCCCGTGACAGTTGTATTGCAAACAGAAATTAACTCCTGTGCAGCAATTCAAATAGCTTTGTCACCAGGCAGTCTTGCAGCATCTTGCAGCCTTCACTGAGGAGTTTAGCCAACTACTGTAACCAATATATACAAGAGACCAGGCAGTTCAAAGCGATTCAAACTGACCATTTGTATTTGGTGCTTGCTATGTGACAAGTTCAAGCATTGAACCAGAGGGTAAGAAGATCACTTGGAGGTCAGATCACTTGGAATGGGTCCCAATAGACATCGTGCGTATTGGATCTATTCCTTCTGAGGTCCTGGTTGGATTCACTGAACATTGGCCAACTGCCAGGAGAAAGTAATCCATCTTGTTTTTTTCCTATTCAGGGCATGGGAGTATTTGACTCACTTTGCTTAAAAAATCTGGATAATTACTCCCCTTCAATTCATTAATGAATCAATTCTCCAAGATTGCCAGTTCATGGGTATCCCGGTATCCCCCATGAGACACACCGGTCTCTTCTCCAAGCCGCAGCTGCAAACGTTTCTGATGGGCCACCTGTCCTGCAAAGCCTTGACAGCGAAATGGCCTGAGGAACCAAGGGTAGTCCCCACCTGTGGACTGTAAACGAGCACTGGGACGAATCCCCTTTAAGTCTTGTCAAAATTTACTTTTGTTAGCTGCAATACCCACTCAATCTCAGCCAATTGCTGGCTATACATTCACAATTTTGTGGTCAAAACCATCATTACCTGGTCGCGTTCCCACATTTCTTGCTTTTTATGTCCCGATGTTTGCTTGTGAACTCCTGTCTTGATGTTTAGTCCACATGTTAACTTGTTGTTTCGATCCAATCTTCTGTCGGGTCTAACTTGGATTTGTGCACCTAATCCTGATATCTTGGCTATCCTGCTGTCAGAATCATGGCAGTAGTAGAACTTCTGACGTTTCAATTGGACAATAATCTGCAATTGTGGCATTTTCTTGAATACACTAAGTTGCCACGGGGTTACTTTGGTTAAAAACCATCACCATGGACAAGCTTAATCACGGATACCTGTGGTCCCAGTTGTCCTTTGATTCACCCATAGCTCCTTTGATCACCCTTGGCCTCAAGATCCATTGACAATAGATGAGAATACCCAGCAAAGAATGAACAACATTTTGGCAGAAAACGACTAACATTCATGAAAATGGTTTAAAACAAATTATATATATATTGTTTTCTCGAAAGTTGCTTACCCTCCCAGTTGTCAGGAATCACCATACATCCGAAACGGATTTCCCGACGAATTCGTTGGGAAACTGGCAGCGACTTGCTTCTACCCAGTTTTGACGGGTTGAAACCCACATATCTTGAGGATGAGTCTACCCCATTGATTTATATATACCATTCACGAAGATTTTTCCAGCAAATTGGTGGTTCCATCTCAAAGTTTTGGATGGTATCCAACAAAAACAAACTGGTACAATCCAATCCCCTAAAAATTAACTACCACCCAAACGAGCCCCTGGTCTTGACTTGGACCCATTCATGGGGTACATTTTAAAAACAATATAGAATGACATTACAGGGTGGTGCCCACCAGTTCTGATTTATTCCATTAACTATAGTTGTACCACAAATATAAAGTCATATAAAGTCTACAAACTAATTACTATAGCCAAAAACATGTTTATACCATCGTTAACCACAAATTATAGTGATACAGTGATACATAGTCTATAGTTATATCCTAGATCAAAAATTTACCACACACACACTACAGTCACTACATATATATATATATGAATAATTATATAAACACATATAAACCATGTTACCCTCTGGTACACTAACATAGCTATTGAAAATGGCCATTTATAGTGGATTTTCCCATTAAAAATGGTGGATCTTTCCATAGCTTTTTGTTAGTTTACCAGAGGGTATACCATAAACCCACGAATTCTTGGAGTTACCAGCCGCCCAGGCACGCCAGACTTTGAAGCTCGGAGAGACGATCTGCATCCTGAAAACATGGGGAGATTTGGTCGCAGTGTTTCCAACAAAAACCAGTGGAAAAACCATGGAAAAACATGGAAAAACCATGCAAAAACATGGAAAAACCATGGCAAAACCATGGAAAAACAATGGCAAACAAATATCAACATCTCTGGTGTGGCTGATCTGTATCACTGAGGACTTCTGGAAAAAAACATCACTTTCCACACTCAGATGATCACTCAAATGCATCGGTCATCATCATGTGTTTTCCATTCCTGAATGGCCACAAGGATGATAAACATGGTGGTAAACCCATAGAAATGGTTGTGAAACCTCATTTTCCCTTGGAACATTGCAGTATTGGAG
Organism: Cladocopium goreaui; assembly: GCA_947184155.2. NCBI lineage: Eukaryota > Dinophyceae > Suessiales > Symbiodiniaceae > Cladocopium > Cladocopium goreaui. The sequence continues at coordinate 225,741 of CAMXCT020006550.1, read as the reverse complement.
TTAAAATCATCAGTTTCCTCAATGTCTACCAGCACGGTATCTATCCCCACCAAAAAAACACATATGAAGATATACACTGAATATGATGCGGAAATGGCCAACAAAAATGATACCACCCAACGGGCTGTCGATGCTCCCGTTGATTGGGGAATCTTTCATATCCCACCAACACCAAACTCTTTCGAGCTGTATCTGTGAGGATACCCTCGGATAAGAAAACATCATAACTGTGTAATTACTCAGCATATCTAACACATGAAATGGCAGTGTGTCAAAACCTTGTACCCCTGGTGAACATCAAAATTGCTGGTAAATGGATGTTCATCCCACTAAAAATGGTATGTATAGGTATTGATCCGTAGCCAAATAGATTTACAAATGCGGGACTTTCCATTTACCATTGCCGTGTTTGCCCAAAGGTAAGCAGGGTCACAAACGCATGGAACCTTCATCATCCGAAACAGCAGGAGAGTTCACTGATCACGGAGTGTGACCAAAAAAACAATGGGCACCAGTGGATTCAGAAACTATTAGAAAGTTATGTTTTGTTTTAATGAATAATCAATTTTACAACATGGAAAATTAAGGAAACTTATAGAACACTTTGAAACAAAACACATACGTATGTATGCATGTAATGAAATGCAATGCAATACAATGCAGTGCAGTGTAGTGAGTTTCATGCAATGTAAGGTCATGCAATGGAATGTAATGAAATGGAATTCAATGTAACATAATATAATGTATCAGAATGCAGTGCAGTCTAATGAAATGCAATTGATTTCAATGTACTTTACGCATGTATGTACAATTATGTACATTGTGTGTATGTACATGCGTAAAGTTAGCAACAGCGACCTGGAATGCTTCCAACATATGATCTAGACAGTGGAGATATGGCAAGTGGCGAGGCGTCTAGGCTTTAGGAGGTGCTCGAGATAGGGATTCCGGGTTACCATGTAAGGCAAACAATAGGAGCTGCAACAAAATCACAAATTGGGGTGATAATCTGATAACAAAGAGTGGGTGTGACGGCCTAGTATAAGAAATCTTATAAGAACAAAAAACAGGTAAACAAATGGATAACTGTTATCAGCAGGTAAAAGGATTCAAGGCGAAAAGAATAATTAGCGAAAGCAAGGAACATAAGTGAAGGACACAGAACATTGAGCATCGTTGATCTACATATACAATATATATATGCTCTATCAGCAGGTTGGTGGTTGTTAGACTAATAATTTTGTGTCGAGTTGTATGGCTTACGTGGGATAGAGTACCTTGTGCACTTGAAGGTCGCTTGAGCAATGCCAGATGTGTTGTGCTTCTGGATCTTCACCCCACATTGATGTGGGTGGGTTGACAAGCTGTTCATGTCAATTAGGGTGTCCCAACACTGGGCAGTTTCCATGGTCGGGCCCTCAATTGAGCGTGAACAAATCGATGGTACCTTTATCATCCTTTGCTAGCCTTTACCACATTTGACCTGAAAACTGTTGGTAGTCCCCACTTTTTCATGGACACGTAGGGATTCCCAGTAGCAGACGGGCCCCAGCTCCGCTAAACCAGGTCTCGGTGATGGAAATCAGCACTTCTCCTGTCCGTAGTACCCGATGCATTTCTCGCACAGCTGCCTGGTGGGTGATCGGATGTGATTGGTAAAGTCATGGCCAATCTTGGATACCATGAACAAATATATTGTAAGCGCAGCTTGTAAATATCCCCTTTATATATATATATAGCCAAAAACAAATGCTAAACAAACCATCCAGGGTTAACCCAGATTTATGATGATAGTTTACCTAACATTGGGTCAACATCTGGATGGTACGTAAAGAATAAAAATAAACATCCGCAGTATCCAGCGATTCTGCACCTTGCCTTGAAGAGTGGAAGGTTGTCCTGTCAAGGTGACGACATTGATGGCAACAAGGTCATTTCAAGCACCAGAAAAGGGTAAAGAATCAGGAGAAATGCTTCATATCTCAAACCTTGAACATGTTTTTCATGATTCCTAGCAAAATAATTATGTGGGATGGAGATGATGGAGCCACAAGCATATAGATCTAAAAACCGCATATAACAGCACATATCGGGTGTCCATCAACAAACTATGGATGACAGCCGTAAAACTTAGAACCAGACTCTGGGTTTGCATATTGCCGCCATGACACCTACACACTATTATCTTTAATTGCTTCATCTCCCCATTCGAAAAATATGCTTGTGGTAAAGATCCTCATCCAGGACATTAAAAGACAAATATATGAAACCATTATCCAATTTAGTAAGCAGTTCTTGGATATATCCACCTTTAGACACACCCATGCTGTTGCACTGTTACAAGGCCACGGGACGCCTCGTCTAGGTCATAAGTGGATCAACCCCTAAAATCATTAGGATGGTTAGAGAACATCTACAGGCAAGGCATTTTCAAGGCATGACAGACTATATTTGTTGCATGAAATATGGGAATGACTTCCATGAACCAATTTATTGATATCATCATGTAGTAAAACATGTCGGTTTGAAGGGTCTGGGGATCAGGAATCCAACCTTCAACCCTCTTTCCATGCCTGTTGCTAGCATTCATTGAATACCGTGTCTGCTTCAAACCAACATGTTTTGTGAATCAGTCCCCGCACTTCCCCCGCTTTAGTTTGCTATCATCCCCAGTTCTGCCACGTAAAATCCAAATCTTCGAGTTGGGTTAAAAACACAATTGTGTTTGCTGAATTCCAGTTCAAGCCCAAAATTTATCGTCCAAACTTTTGTTGGCTAAGTTCTGCATCTGTTGTTTGAATCCCTCACTGCAGCAGTTTAGCTTGGTTTAATGCCCTTTCAGCTGAGCTAAATCCCAAATGAAAAATACGTGGCAAGGACCCAATCCCTACTGCTAAAAATCTTGATTACATCGTTTACAACACCTATGCTTCTTGAATACACCAAGTCCCTATGTATATATATATATATATATGTACATCTTTGTCAATCACGATGTTTCCTGCAAACGCCCGATCAGTGCCAGGGCTAAGTTCACTCTTTCTTCATGAACTCTCAACTTACAGGTTGAATCCACACTTTTCCTGCAGCTGAAAACCCCAAGTTCTTGCGGTCAAATCCACATTTCTCCTGGTCTTTTACCCTCTGGTAAACGTTTACATAGCTATGGAAAATCAGCATTTTTCATGGGGAAACTCACTATTTCTATGGCCATTTTCAATAGCTATGTCAGCCATTAATA
>CAMXCT020006550.1:115000-217500 GCA_947184155.2 Cladocopium goreaui | reverse complement strand
CAAGTGATGTCAGTGTCCCATGTGCCATACCAGTCGAAACGCTCTGCATCCACGGTGCTGTAATAGTCCTGGCAGCAGGCAATCCGATGGACAATTACGATAAACCGATAAACCAATTGGGCAAAGGTCTAAAATGTGGTATCGCCAGAATTGCCATTGAAAAATAGGAAACATCATGATGATTAACTAGTGTGTACTCCATCTTCAAACAAACCCAATTGGACAGGCTTGACTTCAAGGAAAATTATTGATACACAATGATAAAGATCATTGTGTTTATCAGCTCTGTTCAGTAATGTTTCACCAATCCATCACAAAACATGTACCCTCCAGTTCTCAAACATGGAGAGAATAGAACACTTGCCCATTGATCGATGATATTCCCATCTAGAAACCTCCATTTATAGGGTGATTTCCCCACATTTTCCATGGTCTTCCCATTAAAACCTTCATTTTGGGGGATTTCCCATGGTTCATCATAACAAAGACCCCCTGCCGCTTCGCCTCCCAGAAATGGGCATTTGACCTTGGTGCCAGGAAGCCAGGCGCCATCAGGCGCCTGGGGGCATCACAACGTGTTGGAAAGTGCAACCAAAGTCACAGAGTGTATGCATTCCTTGGCTCGAGAAACTCGAGAATTCAAGACATTCAATTCAATGAAGGTGCAAACAACACGCAGTGAGCTCGCTTCCAAAGTAGATTGAGAGTGCTGACTTGGGAGTTTCATGGAGATTCTGATGTGTTTTTCCCCACCTGCCAGGTGAGGGTTGTTAGATTTTATGTCAGTTGCCTCCTCCTTCTCCTCCTCCTCCGCCTCCTCCTGCCTCGTCCTCCTCTCCTCCTCCTCCTCCTCCTCTCGTTGTCCTCCTCGTCCTCCTGCTCAACTGCGACTCGCGATCCACAGTGTTCGCTGTCGGACCTCAACCACGACCATCCACGCCCAGTGTTCCCTGCCGGACCTCAACCGCGGCCATCCACGCCCAGCGTTCCCTGCCGGACCTCAACCGCGACCATCCACGCCCAGTGTTCCCTGCCGGACCTCAACCACGACCATCCATGCCCAGTGTTCCCTGCCGGACCTCAACCACGACCATCCACGCCCAGTGTTCCCTGCCGGACCTCAACCACGACCATAGAATGTCAGAAAGAATGTCAGAAAGAATGCCAGATAGAATGCCAGAAAGAATGCCAGATAAAATGTCAGATAGAATGCCAGATAGAATGCCAGATAGAATGCCAGATAGAATGCCAGATAGAATGCCAGAAAGAATGCCAGATAGAATGTCAGATAGAATGCCAGATAGAATGCCAGATAGAATGCCAGAAAGAATGCCAGATAGAATGCCAGATAGAATGCCAGATAGAATGACAAATAGAATGCCAGATAGAATGCCAGATAGAATGCCAGAAAGAATGCCAGATAGAATGCCAGAAAGAATGCCAGATAGAATGCCAGAATATATGTCAGAAAGAATGCCAGATAGAATGCCAGAAAGAATGCCAGATAGAATGCCAGAAAGAATGACAAATAGAATGCCAGATAGAATGCCAGATAGAATGCCAGATAGAATGCCAGAACATATGTCAGATAGAATGCCAGATAGAATGTCAGATAGAATGCTAGATAGAATGCCAGATAGAATGCCAGATAGAATGCCAGATAGAATGCCAAGTGGAATGTCAGAATATATGTCAGATAGATTGCCAGATAGAATGCCAGAATATATGTCAGATAGAATGTCAGAATATATTCAAGATTTGTCCAAATATACGTCCTGACATGTCCTGACATGTCATGGTGGGGATCACACGAAGTAAAGTAATTTTCTGGAAACATCCAGATCCAGATGGACTGCTGACCGCTGACCCTTCGGCGCACTGTTGCACCTTTGAGGATCTAAGTTTCTGGATGTGTCATGTTTTTCCATCATGCTACAAACACATTGTACAACTACCCCTATTACTAGCCATCAGTGAGCCATCATTGTCATGAAGTCTGGTAGATTTATATCCCCATTTTGTATTGGCTAAGATCCCGGTTATTCTAGTGGATGCCTGGATAAAATATCAGATGCATCCGCAGTTTTGAACATTACCCTCTGGTAATTTAACATAGCTATGGAAAATCACCATTTATGGTGGATTTACCCATTAAACATGGTGATTTTCCATAGTTATGTTAGTTTACCAGAGGGTAATTGCCGATTCAAAGTCGCACTATGCTACTATAGCACAAACATCAACCAGCAGGCGATGTTTGATACCCTGAATTCCATGGCATGCCATGAACCTGAATTCCACCATTATTTGAAGGCCTCCATGTATGGATTTGCCCATCCATGTAATGTTGGTGGTTATCTCCATGTTTACACACATATTGTATTCTTGGTCATATCAGTACATATCTACATACATAAACCAGTGTGTAATTGTGTATATATATCTATACAGCCTATACATTTAATATCATTTAATGTACCTTATAATATCCCAGACCATGGAATTATATATATTATATTATTACATATTTATGCACGCATATCCCACATATCCATGAATGATATCCCACATGGCCTCACCATTTTTGGGTTGGTTGAATCCTCATCTTAACCCATGGCGCCGAAAAACTGCAGCCCAGCGACACCATCTTTTCCACTGCTTCATCATCCAGTGCCAAGCCTTGTTGATGGATGGTGCCACGCAACAAGCGCGCCATGAAGTACAGCTCCTGACCTGACGAAACATGCAAAAATGCTGGATGTAACTGATTTGCTGATAGTCAATGGAGTGATTTACATCCACCATGTTTGATGATTTGGATGTAACTAATAGATACTACTGTAATAGATACTAATAGTATGAATGGATGTAACTAATCTCCGGACAAGCTCCACGTGGAGATCTTACCAAGAATCAATTGGAACTAGCGGTTTACTAATGATCAATGGATTGATTTCATGGAAAACAATGCCAAAAACCCATTGTTTTTTTACGCATATATGGATTTGCATAAAAAAAGTCCCTTCGACCAAAACTTGAAATACATCATTTTTTTCCCAATCGCAGAAGCAGGTTTGCTTTAGATGTTCAATGATTATTCCTTCAGTTAATTCTGGATCCAGAAATGTCGCCGGCAGGTTACCAGCAGAACAAACCGGTCCAAATTCCAGAGGAATCCATCTGGGTAAAATATGGGGGATCCGGGATCCCCAGTTGTCACCATAAGTTCTAATACGATTAATATGATCTAATGACTGGATTCGGGGCTACCATGACCCCAAGGCCCCAAGGAAACCTCTGAATTTCCATACATCCTTTGGTCCTTTGGTTGATGTTTGAACATATCATTCTATCTTGGTTTGGAAAAAAAACACTTCGTGTAATCCCCTCCCTGGATTCCCAAAAAAGATTCCATCATGGGATGAAATCACTGGAGATATCATGGGATAGTCAATATCAACAATGAAATCTCCACATGGATGAATATCATACCTGTATAAATAAATGGAGTACACACACATTTATATATATAGAGTCTATTATATAGTGCATGTATATATATATATATATATCATATATGTTTATATATCATATACATATACACATATGTATATATATCTATGTGTGAATATCATCTATATCTCCCACTCTCCCCACGGCCCCTGTCTATCTCCACCTTCGTTGCTCCGTTCCGTCTTCAGCCGTTGCTCCGCCGCTTGGAGCGCCGCATCCAGGGTGGGCAGCTGCTGCAGCAGACGGCCGCTCTCGAAAAGCTCCTGCTGAACAGCCAAGACATGGGCATTTTACTGCAGGAAATGTCAATTTTACCTGGAAAAATCATGGTGATATGGTGATATAATGGTGATTTTTACATGATTTGACTAGGAGTAAATCATGGCAAATGGTGATATAATGCAGTAAATGGTGATATAATGACAATAAATGGAGATATGATTTGACATGCAAATGATTTGACTAGGAGAAATCATGCAAATGGTGATATCATGACAATAAACCAGATAAATGGAGATTTCACCTGGAAAAATCATGGTATGATATGTTCCCAGATATGAACATTTTGCCAGGAAGAAATTGAGATTTAACTAGGGAAAATTGTGATACAATGACAATCAATTGAGATTCAATCACGGAAACATCATGAACAATGGGGAAGACATGGAGATTTAAATTTTGAACACAACATCTGATTTGAGCAACACAAAAATGATCCTTTGAACTCACGAAGAAAAATGCTGGAGGGCTCAAGCAACAAAGAATTCAAGATGGATAGGAATGGATGGAAATAAATGGAAATGAATGGAAACGGGATACAATATCGACTAAGCCACAAACCTGGTGACGCACCCAAACAATCGTTTCACCAACAAAAATGAGGATTGGCAAGCATTTTCTGGCTCCGTTTTACGATGAACACGAATTAAAACGGGCTCGCTTGCCCAGGAACAGGATGCGTGTTTTAACATGCTTTCACCACCTATGGACCATAGGGTTTTGAATCAAACCAACATGAGATGTTTACTTGAGACATGTGGAGGTTCACCGAACCAAGATTACAGTAAGCGACCAAGAAAAGAGAATGTTGCCCACGGTCATGGGTCTACAATTGATATATATATATAGTAATATATATATAATATAATATATATATATACATATGAATAATAATGGCTATAATCGAGTGGATAAGAGGGATAGTCCCAGTCACCAGGCATTTATTCACGGGGGTATACAAAGGTGATTGGACACTGGTGATTGTGTGCTTCATACAAGAGGATTCTTGACAAAAGCAGAGATTTCTAATACGATCCGCCGCCATGGATTGATGAAACACCATTGTTTTCTGACGACATCTGCTACAAACCATAGCAAGCTATCAAAGTCTGGTATGGGTGTATCTGAAAATGGGGTATGCCTCCAAAATGGTTCCCTTTTTATGGGTAAGATCATGATCAACCAAAGGATTTTATGAGGTACACAAACTTTTCCTACAAACCCAGCACTGTGCCGTGGTCTTTTCACATATGGAAAACATTTTGTTTCTGGTCATCCATCAGTGGGAATAATTATATTTGGCATACAAATCCATATTATATGAGCTATGGTCAATACTCTTAATAGGGGCTAGTCATCCAATGGTTCAAGGGATTTATAATAACCATTATAAGGATCCTTATTATGGATGGGATGACCATCAACCATATAGTGAGTACTGGCCATGGCTCATATAATGGATTGATGACCGATGACCGTCCAAGGACTGGCAATCCATCGCTGCTACATCAGCTGGCTACATCGCTGCGTCACATCAGTTGCTAGTCGCGTCCCGCTGCTCCTTCGCCGTGGCCTCCAGCTCAGCCAAGGAGGTCCGGATTCGGCTGAGCCTGGCGATAGAGGAACTGTCACCTGATCTTCAAACGATTTGGACTTATATTATATGTATATACATATATTAAAGATAGTGTATATATATATATTGTATAAAAATGATGTATGATATTGTATGTCTATCTACATCTATCGATAAATCCGCCTACCCGTCTATCCAACTGTCTACCTACATACATTTGTTGTACACATATACATAAATACATGTATATATATATATATACATACATATACAGTGAATGGCAGTATCTATATAATAAACAACACATACGTATGTAGATATATATATATATACATAATACATATACAGTGAATGTCAGTATCATCATAAGAATAGACATACGTATGTACATATATATTTATATGTTATATCCATACATAGACACATACATACGTATATGATTGTCGATCAAAAGCCACTCACTCAAAAACGGCAGTTATTCGCGACATATATGCTATCAATTGCTATCATATGTTATATAGGTGGGGATACATAAGAATGTCTTTTCCTATGGGGACATGATGAGCCTCCAGGCAATTTGAGACCCGGAAACCAAAATGAACTCTATGTTTAGATTTCAGCTCTGCAATGTGTATAGTTTATGTGCGAAAGCCTCCAAAATCATCCAAAATCAAGGGTTCAGTGGTATGTAATGAGTAATGACCAACAAGATGAAATTTCATCTCGTTTCACTACGGTTCAAAGTCTAAGTGAAACCATGACGATATTCACCAACAAACATTGGGACTACTGAGTGATTCCTGTGAACACAGTTGTTTACGAAGAAGACTTCATAAAGAAACGTGGACGTTGCCTTAGTTTCCTGCGACAAAGTACTGCTTTCTCGCAGGACATCATCAATTCTTCCATCACGGTGGCTAATTATTAACGCTAAATCAAGTACATTCTCTTAGAATCACCAGGATTATCACCAAGGTTTAACGAGCCTCATCGAGCCTCCCGTTTTGGCAACTTCTATCCCAATCCCCCAGCAACTCCGCACCTCACATCATCGCCACAAACACCAAGCAGCAGCAGCAGCAGCAGAGAAAGCCGCATGCGCCGCATGGCAGCGAACTGTGCTGGTCATTTCAGAGCCTGTGAAGTCATGTAGTTTATGCTGTTTCAGCGTGTGCATGCAGTGCGTGTTGCTGACCAAGAGGAAATGTGTGTAACATGTGCGTGTGTGTGTGTGTGTGTCTTTTCATCACATCCTTGATAAAGACTTGGACTTACACTATATGGAGGTGTCTTAAGTCATGGGGGTGCCCCAAAATCATCCAATTCTTTTTATTATCAATGGGAAACCTGGTTTGAGGTACCCATATTTCAGGATACCTCCATATGTCCAATGTTGAAGTCCAGTAATCTTGAGCCATACCCGATTGATCTTCCAAGTTCAAAGACAAATCAAGGCTGCTTGATCTGCCAGCAATCCACGTAATATGGGTTTGGCCAAACATGGGGAATGTCCTTAATTTTGTCAATAAAGACTTGCGAAACTGATGATAAGCCATTTAAAGCTAGGGGCAGGTCATTTTCAGACAAACCCAAATTGGGGATTCCCATGCGTCCTGTGACGTCCGGGTCACTGGATCTCCAGATCACATTTCCTAATCTGTCTCTCAGTCATGGCATAGCTGTGACTTCTTCTCCATGTTTTTCCATGTTTACACATTCTATTATGTTGCCTCCTTATAACGCACCAAAACCTCATCATTTCATTACCCATAGGATCCATGTATGCTATATATGGTAACATTTACCATCAATATACCCCCAATGTTAGCATGTATACCATACATGGAGCATATGGGTTAGGATCCATCATTTTCGTAGATAGACACTGTTTCACCTCCAGCCATCCCAACGAAACGCGAAGGCAGAGATCCCGTGCCTTCCCAGCGCGAAGCATGCCTTGCGGATCTGAAGAGTCAGAAAGCTCTAGGCATCTGCACCTTCTACACATGGCTATTGGTCAAAACCCTGGCACCTAGTGAACCCCAAAATAGCTGGTAAATGGATGTTCATCCCATTAGAATTGATAATAATAGGTTTTGACCCACCCACACATGTGTATCAGCATGATTGGAACTACATTGCCAAGTCAAACAGCTACCAAGGGTTGCATGCCAACATCTCTGATTGGTAACCACGAACATCTGCACCGCGCATGCGATAGAGCTCCGTTGTCAGGTCCTCTGTCTGTGGGTCATACTTTTTGGGTGCCACCAAAAGAGAATAGTTCATTTTCGAAATGTTGACCCCCATACATAATTTGGCTCTATGCTACCTTCATTCTATAATTTCGACTGACTGCCATCCTTTCTGTTATATATGTCCATGTTTGTTGGCAAAAAAACATATAACAGACCTCCCATTTCATCCCATTATGTTTAACCTACGGCCCCAGAAATGAACAAATCCACCTCTATCCACCAGGGTCGAAATGGGGCAGCTGTTTATGATTAGCTGGAAGGACTAACTTGTTCTTAACCATCATGGCTAATCTGACATACATACCCTGCAAAAAATCTGTCTTTACAATGTTAGATACTGTTTATGAAGTATATGGATATGACTATTATTCATATCATTGCTGTTCACCATTCTTCTAGATTATCACAAAAAAAAGACGAAAAACACTATGTTCGTTGCTTTTAATAGCCATGTTTCATGGTTAAAGTCATGTCAATTCCTCTATGTATCTAGGTTTACCCAGCGTATCACGGCCCTGTTTCTCTCGCCTTTCCAAAAAGGGCGAGGAAGGACCCTGTGTGACGTGGTCACCTTGGGTCGGTATCCCAATGGCACGACGAAGACTGAATGGGATCTATTGACTATAGATATATATATATATAGTATGATATTGGTCCATTGAAGCAAGGCTAATTATCTAATTGAATTGCAATGAACAGTGACATAGGAACAGCAACAGTGATTTTTCACCGCTGGTAATCTGGTGAATCTCCTTTGGATTCCAAAGTTTGACCAAAGACTCTGCCAGCAGTGGGTCCCCAGCTGGTGGTCATCTCTGCCTGCAGAGATCCAAGCATCGACACCAAGACAACACATGGCAGGAAAGTACAAAACACCCAGGATGATCAACCTGGGGATTGTGATTTTAGTGTGATATAGTGTGATTATAAAATGGGATTATATCATATCAGTTTCCTGGGATTGAAACATGGTTGTTGAGACTGGTAAGCAACCCATCATCAAATTCTTCACCACAAACGAAGCACGGGAGCAAAAGTCACACAAGGAATGTTTGTTGGATGGCTAATCTGGAATACCACGCAAAAACATATTGCTAAAAAGAACTGGGTTAGTACATGTTAGTACTATATATTACTATATTATATTCCACCTATTACAAAAGATTCAAGTAGTGTAGTAAACTACCCAAGGATTCCCCCGTGCTCCATTTACGGCATCTGGTTACTGAGGACATCCGGGTGGCCATGACCCCAACACGCCTTGATGGGAGAGTCACCTGCCGACATAGTTTGCCGTTTCCCGTTAAACCGGGCTACGCAGGGCCTATATTCAAATGTATACTCAAATTTGGAGAGATTTTTGGGTATAGATTATAGATACTCAAATTGTTTGGATATAGATAGTCATTTTGGATACTGCATGTTTCGGGAACCTCATTCTGGTCTCACGGCCTGAAAAATGAGCTGAATAAACCCGGAAGATAGATACAAGGACTAGTATGAAATGTATCATTAATATATTCCTGGGAAAAAAGTAAAAAGGAAGGTATTATTCTATAGATATATTCTATATATTCATAAGGTACTGTAAATCATATACACGTTAAAACTGAAAATGAAGATCAACATGAAAAGTTGCAAGCGATGAATCCCACAACGGAATATCCAGCCAGACTTCGTTAGTTTCACCACAGATATACATCCTCAAAACAGAAGTCAGCTGTATTTCTTGGAGTGCAAAATCATACAATCAAACAAAAACATCAAAAAAAATGGATCCTATCAAACAAACAAAGGTTTGGTTCAGTTTCAAGTCACATTCTTGTTGGGTCAAATCCTCAAATTTATTGATGGTAAAATCCTCCATTTGAAGCCATCAAGCCGATGTTGAAACAACCAATCTGAATATCAAGGCTCCGTACCAGGAACGCAAAATTTTGATTCTCGGTGGCTCATCATCCAATTTGTTTGCCAAAACAACACCAACAAAGTGGTTGTTTGGCCCAAATGCTGTTAATCCATGTTGACCAATAATAACCCCCAATTCTTGAGATTATTGGAAAACCAGCAGAAAGAGTAAACGTATATAGAGTTGTTGCGTTGAAAGGAAACACAACACACCCTTTGACAATGGACTCAATCTGAATTCTTGCGATTCGAGATCTTATAAAGCTATCCACTAAATATTGACCGATTTTTTTGCATGGAAGGTCTGCACCCTAACGTTCACTTAATTGGATTTCTCCAGAGTTTGGGGATATACCCCAATAGTCCATTGCCATTGTATGGCCAATAAATCCTGGGGAGTTTCAGCTGCAGATTATCTTGTCAGAAGGCATCCGGATATGTGGTGACGCACTACCAGGCTTCCAGGCAGTAAGAAATAGGGCAAGAATTGGTCTTTATTAGTATTATATCAATATCATGTTCTCAATATCTAATGTATATATATATATATGCATGCTGACAATGATATGGACATAAAATAACAAAAAAAAACATTACATAATGCTCCAAACTTGGTCATATATATATATTATTATATTTATTATACTATATAAATTATATTATATATATTCTAAAATATAAATTTTATATATATTATATCATATCATATCATATCATATTATATCATATCATATTATATTATGTTATATTATATAATATTATATCAAATTATATTAAATTATATTATATTGTATTATATTAAATTATATTATATTAAATATATTGATATATCAATATATACATATATATATATATATTAACATATTATATCAATATCAATATATATATATATTTACATATTATATCAATATATATATATTAATATATATATAATATCCAGATTTCAATCTTATTTATGATATATAATTTCATGATGCCATTCATATCAGCAGCACCTTTCAGCGCGAGGATGAATGGATCCCTGGAACTGGCGCCACTGGCCCCACTTCCACCTGGACGTAGCCAGATGGAGAAATGGATGAACAATTGCCATGGCTTAACGGTGATGAATGATGATTTAATGGCTATTTATGGATATTAATGGCTTATAATGGCTGAATGGTAATTGTTAGCTTAATGGTGATGAATGGCTTCATGGTAACTATAAAACTGTTGGTGTATGTTGGTGGAATGGTGACTTGAGCATTAAACATTGGAATTATATAAATACCAGCCAGCTGTCAAATTGTGATAACTGGGCAGTTGTCAAAGCTTTGATGGGTCTAATTCTAAGTGGTGACATTAGCTATGCAGTTACGACCATGAAATAGAAAATCTAATTAACACATTAAGAATAGATACGCTGCCACTATCCTTTACTTACATCATTAATCAGATTACATCACTAATATTCACCAATTACATTGATGTATGTAGCCATTGAGAATTTCTATGAGCTCATGGTCACAAGTTTGGGTTGGACCACATAACTTGGATCACTTGGGGCATCGACAGGTATCAGTCTGAGGTTACCACGAGGTTTGTCTCAAATTAGGGCACAGGTACTTGTAAAGCTCGTTGCTCATCATTACGGCTTTTCAGTACAGTATACCTCATTTTAGACACACTCATCTGAATCCTGATTTTTTCAAGGATTTGGTCGATTACGATCGAACAAGCAGCAGCAAATTCTCGGGTTTCACGAATCAAGCGCCAGCAACAGCAGTAAAGGTCTTGCATAAACAAACAATTTCAGGTTCACCTGCTCTAAAGTTGGTTCCTCCATCGCGGGAATGTAGCTGATAGGTTCTATTGGGCAAACGCGCCTTCTGGCAACGTGACAGGCCAGTCAAACGAATCTGGCCAATGTCAAAGATCGTACCACAGAAACATGAACAAAAGTCTGATTTCCATCTTCCAGCACTATCCGCTCGGGTCTAACAAAGGTGGTTTTGAATTTCATTTTCTCAAAATTCTCAATGATTTGATGACCATATCAGGATATCGACAAACACCCACACTCATCAACTCCATCCGTTCCCCTGTGCCGAACCTGTGGGGCTCTGGGCGCGACTCCTGGTGAAAAATTCCGCTGTCGTTTTGAAAATTCACCAACGATTACCAAAGCCTTGCAGTTGACGTTGTCTGTTTTCCGATGACTTCATCAGTGACTTCGCAGATGGTACTGCAAACAACAACAATATTCTCAATATTACTCAATAGTTCCCTGGTGTTTCGGACTAAGTTGTAGTTGTAATCTATTTGTTTGACGTACCATGTTTGGTATCCCATTGAGATCCTTGCCTCACAGCTCTAGTGGTTGAACATATAATCACAAAATTTACATAGTAGTCTTAGTAGTTCCTTTAAAATGGACCCAAAGTGGCCATTTCCATGAGAAAATGCGATTAACTTCAGTAGGAATACTGTGGTAAGTTCAATATTGATAAACCATGTCACTTTTTGCCATACATGGACAGTAATAACCCACGAAAATTAAAGGTTTGTGGCATTGGGTTTACCACGTTACCAGGGATTCCATTGTTGCCAGGGATTCCCTTGTTAAAAGGGATTCCCATCAATGGAATTTTAATGATCTCCAGTAAACCAGGTAACAATATTCCCCGAACTAATCATTAACCAGCCATCATCTATCTACCATATCCTCATAATTCCTCATCTATTTGACTGTTAACCCGCAATGAATCATGCTGATACCCCCAATCAATTACCAATCAACAGCGCTTAAGTGGATTTAGGGAGACTTGGTGATATATACCCATCACAGAAACAATAATACATGTACTATCATGTATATATATATGTGTATTAGATTTATTATACTATCCAAATTTGTAGGGCTTAAAGTCCCATGATGGCACCCAAGTCCCCACATCCATTGCCCCCTCTGCTCCTGGATGGCGAGGAGCCAGCCTCGTAGTCGGAGGAATAGATGCTGTCGTCGTCCACCTGGCGGGTCCCGCGCTTAAAAGATTGGTAACATGTCATATATATATATATGGTTTCTGCTTTTTTGTCAGATAAAACATGTTGTTTTTGGTGTGTTGTTGAAATTTTAGTTCAAACTGTGTTTGTCTGAATGGTTAAAGGATGTCACAGGGATTTTTACGGATTCCAAATAGATGCAACATACGGGATTTACGGGATTTACTTGGGTTTTCATCTCCTATTTTCAACGTGTTCAACGATGTTACAATTTGGTACAATTTTTGTGCTTTCTGTTGAAAACTGACATTTTGGGTGACCATGTCCACATTTTTGCTGAATTCATTTCGTTGGTTGCCTCAACGGCAGGCGCATCCTCTTGCGACACCAGGGCATCCAGTAAGGCCTTTCGGGAGAGCCTCGCAGGAGGTAATGGTAAAAGTCGGCTTTGACAATGGAAACATAAGGAAACACATGAATATGTATGGAACATCATGATCATGATCATCCTCATCCTCATCATCATCATCATCATCATCATCGGTCCATGGGTTATGTACTGGGTTAATGGTGGTGTTTGCCATTAATGATTGCGTTGATGATGAATGGTGGCTTTACAGTAAAAATCGTGTCCGAATGATGGTCAATATAAGAAGTATGGTAAAAGGCAACTGGTGTAGCCACCAACACACGTTTAGCATCAATTTATCAAGACCAATGTTGCAACCATCGAGATTGCAAACAGCATTCAACATAGAGTAGCAGAACAAATCACTGCTTCGGCTCCATTGTCACTTTCATTTCTGGGTACAAGTCTCACTGACCTGACATAAGCTCTTTCAGTGTTGGTTCTCCAAGCCGGGGGAACCATCATTTACGTCTTATGGGGTTGGTGGTACCATCCTGAAACTCCCGCCTTGTCGTAAAGCATTTTTTTGTACTAGCCGTTACTAGCCATTTGTGGTCGAATCGAGGGTCGTTTATGAAATTTATGACATGTCCGATTGTGTGTCCCACATTCATCTGGTAAATTTTCACATAGATCCTGAAAATAACGTTTTTTTTCACCAATGTTGAGTGGAAACTAATCTTCCAAGCCCTATCTGACAGGGTCGAACTGTTCATTTACTGGAGGGCATGGCCATGTTGAGTTCGCCGCAGGTCAGGCCAGGTCACCAGCGCTGCAGGAAAGACTTCACCGTGCGGTTCGCCGCCTGGAATCCAGAGGCAGTTGGGCGCAAAAAGCCTTTGGAATCCAAGCTGATCAATGGATCTTCATGGATTCCAATGGATTTTACTGGATTTTTATCAATGAATACCAATGAATATCAATGAATATCAATGAATATCAATGAATATCAATGAATATCAATGAATATCAATGATGAGATTGATTACCTCAGCATACAAAATGGCATCGTATCACGGCGTCGATGTTGTTTTCGTCCACACGGCTCAGGCCATCGGATGTCGGTGATGGTGAAGTGCTGGGTCAATGAGCTCCACCCAGCAATGGATTCCCGGATCCAAACTCATCCGCATAAAAAAAACGCGCCTTGAAAGTAATACATTGCCTCCGATCGGCAATAAACCCTGCTTCATGTAGACAGACCTGCAAGGCATCACCAGCTGTGAGATCAGATCCTCCAGGGCACAATGATAGTCCTGAAGATCTTCTTCCCTCTTCTGTTGCTTCCTTTAGACACTGGCAGTCTTCCTCTCCTCCAACCAACCACTGTTCCTCTTTGCCGTCTCTTCCTTCTTGCGCCGCGCTTCTTCGCAGCGGTTCCTCAGCTCTCCTGCCACCGAGCCGTCCATTACAACCGTCAAGTCCAGCGCGTGAAGCTCCCAGCATTGCATCGAGCTTTGGGCTGGTCTCCTTCAACAACAGTTGAAAAGCTTTCCTCTCACCAGTTTCTTCCAAGACCTTCGCTTCCAGTCGCGCCCAGCATCACCTCGCCGTTGCCAAATGCGTCACGCGCACGGCTGCCATGGCTCGGTCTACGTGGGCGGTGGCCCAGGGTGGCCCAAGGGCCACCAGGTGTTTTGAAAGCCAGGACTAGACTAGCCATGTTGATATGGTTAGTATATGAAAACCAGATATGGTTGATATATGAAAATCGATATAAACTCACCATATCTACAACGCAGAGTTCTCCGGTCATGTTCGATGAAGAGTACAGGAAATGAATGGCCAAAGAGGGACTGCAAGTCATCAGAAATCGCTGTGAAAAACAAATGCCCAAACATCCCTTCAAACTGGGGCCAAAAGAGCAGTTGCCTTTGCAGTTGCTCGGCATTTCACATGTCTCTGACATGGATGGGGCCACAGTCGAAGCCCAGTCGCAAGTTTCATATGATTCACAAGTTCCACTGAGTGCCATAGACTGGGATGGAAAACAAGGGCATCTGGTTGTGCAAAAAGAAAACAAATGCAAAAATCCGACCTGAATGAATGGCCCCAATAAGGCTCAGGGATGTGTGATGACTTCTAGACTTATAGATCAAAAGTCTGCAAGTCAGAATCTCACTACCCCTCCCAAAGACATACGAGACTGCGATCTGACAATGTCCCGCAGGGGATGGTGAGCACAATCTTTCTCCATATTACCGCACATAACATCTATGTACTTCTCTACTCTTGGACATTAAGAACATAAAACCATAACCCAATTTATGGATACGACGTATTCACGGGTAGAGTTCTTGACCACGGTATATTCATTTTCGACTGACTGGTTGACCGGGCAGTACCCCAAAAATTCACCCCAGACCTGCTCATTGCTTCACGGCGGATCTGATATTGAATTTGTTCCTAATTCTCATACAACCAGCTGGAAAAAAAAAATAAGATCCATCATTCACAGATTATATCACTGTTGTTTGGAGGTGAAATCCTCATTTGGATTGAATATATTCATACCTTGTCACCATGCTTCTCCATCAACCACTAGGGGTCAATATATAGTTTCATCATATCATATCATATCCCCAAAAACAGCTTGAATCCCCAGAAAATTTCTGGAGGTTCCGATTCAGTGCCACAGCATTTTCCGATGCTTCTCAGCCATCCAGTGGATCCTCTGTGAGGCTCAACTGAGCCCTGGCTGGCCTCTTGTCTTTGCCGTTCTGCAGCGACAAAGCGCCTGCACAACCTGGCTGTGGCACTTGGCTGAGTCCATTACTATGCTCGCATCTTGCAAATCGACCCATAAATCCCCTTAAATACATATAGTTACGAGGTATTCAAAGAGAGATATAATTATATATATATATGCTGCATATATATATAATTAAATATATATATATATATATATGCTGCATATATATATAATTATATATACATATATATATATATATATTTATACTAAATACACGTATGTATTTATATAAAATATACACCTCAGTGTACCGCGATATGTAATTACGTAACAATAGACAGAGAGAGAGAGAGGGGAGAAAACAAAAACAAAGGGGTTGTAACATATTTGCACATGTAGCGCTGGCTATGTACATATATATATATATATATATGTGACCATACGTACAGGTACGGTACACTTAAACTATGTCATTTTCATACTTATCAAGAAGCAACCACGCAAACAAACATCCGCCCAAACAACCCTTGTTGCTGGTGATATACTAGTTCCATTGGTATTGGCTCTTCTTGTTGGCCATCTACCGATATCTGAGGTGACAAATTCACCCATGCCCAACTAGCTGGATCGGATCAGATTTCCAAAACCTGCGAACTTATGCAAACTTCGCCCTGAATATGGGGTTCCGTGTAAACGATCATGTGTAAGGTTCGGTCCTTTGTTGGACGGTTGGAAGTTTTCCCCAGTTGGATGGTTTCATCCCGACCTCATGTGAACATGTCAACCATTTACAAGATTCTGTCTATACTGGCGAATGCACCTGATCCTCCTGGGGATTTGAATAGTCTGAAAATCGGACACCCCAACATCCAGTGATTCATCACCAGTTTCCTTAGAAAAATGCATGTTTGCAAAGCATCGTCCCCCCTGTTCTGCGATGACAACTGGCAGCCAGTGATTTCCATCGAAATGACAAACGGTCAGTTCCGGCAGGGTCAAGCCATGAATGAATAGTTCATTGCCGGGTTACCCTCTGGTAATTTAACATAGCTATTGAAAATCACCATTTTTAATGGGAAAATCCACTATAAATGGCCATTTTCAATAGCTATGTTAAATTACCAGAGGGTATTTCGAAACGACAAACACCACCACAGTTGAAAAACGTTCCGCTGGCAGCACCAGCCGCGCACCAGTGCTTGAAGTCGCACTGCCGCTGCCTGGGCCAGGAAAAAACTGGCCATGAATTCATCCAAAGGGTGTATGGTTATGGGTCAAAACCCTGGTACCCAAACCATACCCTCGGTCATAGCTGGTGAATTTTAACGGTTTTTTCCCATCTTCCCCGCAAAATATGGTAAATTCATGTAAATTCATAGGTAAGTTGCCCCATCCCCTTGGGATATCAGAGGTTTTCTCGGTGGTGATGCTACGATCCTGAACATGGGAAATGAGAGAATCAACGACACAAATGGAATTCCAAACAGTTATGGCCATTTACCAGTTATAACTGGCTATAAATGGGATTATACATTGTATATAAATGGGGTTATAAGTACTTATAACTGATAAATGGCCATAACTGAAAGGATTCTGAAAGTGTTTCAACAATGACACCATGTTTCATGTGTCACAGTCTAGCTAGTCTTACTTGCCAAGCATTTGTTTTTTTTGGAACTGCATCCAATCCAATCAAGATCGGTGGACCAGTGGACAAGCTGGGTGGCTGGGATGATCGATCACTCAAGAATAGACTCCATGGCTATGGGTCAAAACATGTGTATATACTGTATATGTATTATATATATATAGATATACGTTACGTATGTCATGATTGTGTAATATACATATAAAACACATGTAAATACATATAATATATATATATATTATGTTTGCTGTGTTTAAACTATTAATGTGGGGATGAATCTGATCGAGCTATACTCGGATCACAGATCTGTGTCAACTTCCCAGCACTGTTCCCGACTGAAGATTCCCGATTGAAATGGCCATAACTTGGAGGTGTAACTAGTACAAGCCGTATACCGTTTTTTCACACAAAGCCAGATTGGGACCGTTTTTGCAGGGAAGAACACATGTATTTACCAGCTATTTTCATGTTCAGCTATAGCGGGAATGCGATCAAGGGATATCTGGTGCAAGAAGGGAGGCACTCCATGTCTGGTGGGACAGAGATCATCAGAGATCTCTGGAGTCTGTCTCAACAATCAATTGATATCCTGCTAAAACTCAATTTCAAGTAGCCTCTGGTAAACTAACATAGCTATGGAAAATCACCATTCTTAATGGGAAAACTCACTATAAATCACCATTTCCAATAGCTACGTTAAATTACCAGAGGGTAGCTGGCAAACATGGGCAAACTGCTTGGTGCTTTCATTCCAAGCATATCAGATTCAAAAGGAACAGGGATCTTGGATGATCTTGGCATGGAGCCAAACAAGTTTCAAGCCGCCGAACCAGCCTCAGCCGATCTGGTAGCTAAGCGCTGTTGGCACAGCCTGAAAGATGGACAGCGATATCGTTTCATTTGCCTGGGAAATTGAAATGGACGGTCTTCACAAACGAAAATGAAGGATTCAACTGATTCAACCATCAAAAAATACAAGCAACAAACAAATGTAACATGCCAGGCCATTCAAAGTGGGCGCGTCTCCCCCATGTTCCCCCGAGGATAATGCAAGTAAGGTTGGCCCAGTGCTAAGGTAAGGATAATCTTGGTGGTCCCCTGTCCCTGTAAAGAAAAGAACCTCTGGTGGGGTATATGATATATGTTTGTCGAAAACCCATCGAGACAAAAAACAACTCTCCCTATATAACCGTTCATCGCAAATCTATATCCATCAACTCTATCTGCACTATATCCCACTGATATCCACATGTTCCCAAGTATTGCTGGTGTCACCATATGTTTCTTGGTTACCCCCGTGTAAACTGTCCCATAGATTCCCATGTGGAAAACCCAGCATGTGTAGATCGTTTACACCGGAAACCACGGATTTTGCACATCTTTTCTTATGTTTACTCCAGGACGCCAGGAGCTCGACAGCGCTCCAAGCGCTCCAAGTGCTCCAAGGGACCATCGACGAGCAGCCGCCACGATAGCCGAGGCCTGGGGGATCATACCACGGATACCACGGAGTTGTTCCATTGTCAGGTTGGACTACATTGTGACTACATGAGGATAGTACAGAAGGGCAATCAACATGAATTAGGATTGGCTCAAAAAACAGCACTCAGATGAACTTGGATATTTTCCAGATCATTTAAGTGTAGACAGAAATTTCAAAATGTCTGGGAGATCAACTGCAATGATGGACATGCTGCACACATGGGAACATAGCCAGTACAATGGCATTTTCAGGCCATGAAATTCAGTGAGTTATTCCATCTTCCCAGCAGCGAAGAGGGCGACCAATGTTGCCATTGTTGAAGGATTTTTGTTGGCAGGCTGGCCAGTGAGGTTTATCAAACTTGCCCATGTATGTATATATATATATAATCAAAGTATATTTACACCATTACAAATATTACAAACCCATATCCTATCTTATGCTTCACCTTATTGCACCAGCACCAAAACGGATCACTTTTTTCCCTCAATAGAGGCTGCTAGTCTGGGTCTCACATTCCAGGATCGAAGCCTGAAACGCGCTGCATCTGCCACGGGTAACGGGTTTGGAACCCCGCACCGGACGGGATAGGAGGCCTGATCATCACCGGGAAGGCGAGCGTTCAGTCTAAAGATTTCTATGGATTTCGAATTGGGTTTTACATAGCACGTTTTCCCATGAACATCTGCCGTATCTACCCGCTGACGTCCTCTAACTCACATAGATCACATAGACCCTGCTATGAGTTAGGGGATGATTACTTTCCTCCATGGGTGAATTTTCAGGGTCGTTAGGAGGGATGTTGGGTGCTGCAACCACCTGAGGTGGTCAGTAGTACAACCGACTCCAAAACGCCAGAGCCGGCGCCTGATAACGATGGGGCACCCTCCACCGGCGCACAGTGGCACGTTCGACTGAGACGCTTCTGCCAGCGTCATTGCATTGCGAAATAACGAGTCGCCTCCTTTGAGAGCGTTTGGCGAATCATGGGTAGTGGCCACATAAGAATATGATACAGTCTTGAACGTGTAAGTTGAAACAAAAACACTTAAGCAATCCCTGAAACATCCTAGAGCCTGGTTCTAGGATGTTTCAGGTTTTGTGTTTTTAAGTTTTACTAGAACTATATTTTTTGATTGGTACACAAAAACGGATGAACAAATCAAATATATTGGTTTAAGCTACTTCCGTCCAACCCGGACGTTCGCCCACAAGAAGAATATCGCGTTTGTTGTGTTTTGTCATACAGACAACTGAACACTATGTTGAATGTGGTAATAACATCAACTTATATATCTTCATAAGGGATGGATATTCATTTGAAACAAATTCTGCCTATTGCACGGTTTTAACACATCTTGAACATCCGAGATCGACATGTACAAAGAGCAAAATACAAATATAGTATATCTTATGACATCTACATACAGTGCATCTATTATTAAATATAATTATATATAATATATATATATACATACTTCATTACTTCAACATTGATCTGGTATACATATGCATTTCAAAAGTTCACACATAGCTTTTCAAAAATACAAGCGACCCTTCCCTGGATTCCGTGGCGGGCAAACGTTAGGGTTGCAGCGAACTAGTTCAATATGTTCCATTTGAAATTTGAAATCCAATTTGTTAACGGGTCGACTGATTCTCTGACAATACACACTATTCAATGATCACACTGCTATGAGGGTCAAGTGTCTGAAAAATCTGGTGATCTATGCTGTTGTCAAACCCTTCGAACTATATATGTCAAATTTACATCTTGTAGCATGAAATATGTTTGAAATCATTGACACCCACACGAAAAACGGTTTTCAGTACCTCACGTGGAACTAAAACAGCAAACAACCAATATCCCAAATGTATCGGGTATTTAAGACTTTGGTGCGCCGATTTCACTCACAAACTAATCCTCAAAAGTATGGGACAATCGGGATCGCTATGCCAAATGGGGAGAATAACAAAACGGTTTGAAACTATCCAATGGTGAAATCATTTGCATCTGATGGTCATATTTGGTCATATTGTGCATGCTGGTGAAATCTTAATATTCAAAATCCGCACTGCAGGCTCTTTTGTGTGTGAAATTTCCCGTGTCTTCTGCTTAAGTCACCATGTGTCTTGGTTAGATTGGCTAGATCAACAGTAGTGTCGAGTTGATCCCTATATTTTTTTTTGCAACAATTTCCAAGATCTATTTTTGATAGCGCCGCCCATCTCACCAATCTCACCACTCAGAATCGGAAGCCATCCGCGGGCACTTGACGGCCGCAAAAAGTGATGGAAGGTGCGTCCATGCAGTGGCTTGAGTCAGACAAAGCATAGACTCTTACGATAGGCACTGGATGGTTGAAACGCATTGAAACCAACCACCGGCGTTCACCGGATCTGAAAACCACTGCTGTTTTTTGGTCAATTGGGTTGACCATCCTGGATTCATGGTGGCGCCGCCTATCACCCCCCTAGAATGTGTGAATGGTTCATCCACGTTCATCACCGGGTTACCTAACTCTTCTGACAGCATGACAGTGGGTTGGATACATTGAACCCTCCTGCAAGGTAGGGCCCACCCACTTAACCAGGTTGGGTATCTTAGTATAGGTTAAATAGGATTTATGGATATAACATGATATAAAAATGGTTGCTTGTCCACACAACTTTAGTTTAGTATCCATCTGTACAATCGGGTTATAATTATAACAAAATATATTAGGTAGCAATAATCAATCATATCTACAGGGGGGTATCCCCGAGCTATCCAAACTGGGGGGTGGGCACCACCTTGTACCTGTCAGAGCTGATAATTCGGCGTCAGGACGTTTTTTTCGGAGTGGTTGGATAAGTCGCCGTCCAGGTGAAGTGCTCCGGCTGGGTCTACGCAACGTGGAGAAACCACGGGTTAGCTTTTGGTTGGTGGTCGAGCCAGCCACCTGTTTCAAATACATATTATTATGATATGTAAATGTAAATAAATAAATAAATATATATATATAATATACATGTATGAGTATATATATATATAAATCCATAAACATATATAAATATAGATTTATCTCACAATTATAATATGTTATAATTATATGTATACATTGTATATATATGTATATATATATATATGTGTGTATCACAATTGTATGTATACATGGTGTGTGCATATATAAAGTATCATAATTATATGTAGCATTACTTCAAACATGTGTAGCTATTTTAAATCACAATCCCAAATAGCATGGAAAGGCATGAATATACACATATATATATATATATGTGTATATATATATATATATGTGCGATGCGTATTTTTTCAGAAGCAATATTCAGCGCATATTGAGCCACACGTCCGCACCAGCGCGCCCTTAGCTGGTTACTTATTTCAATTTTGGGTTAGACAAGTCCACTGCTCGCGATTTTCTGCAATTGGTAACAGAAGATGAAGGAAACGGATGGTGTTATACAGTTATACCATTGCTTCATGCTAACGGAGGAGATTTTTTTAATTCTACGATGGTGAAATGTTGGTAGAAGGAGTGAGTGAATTGGGCGAGAAGTTATGAAACATGATGGCTCTATGGGCAGCTTTGGCTAAAGCAGGTTCTGGCCAGTGTGCCTGTGGGGCTCCCCTTCGAAATGGGGAAGGTATTGTGCGGAGGGAGTGAGAAGGATTGAACATGATAATAGATTCTGCTGAGTCGGGGTGACGGAGGATGTGACCTAGGTATTTGATACGAGAATCGGAAATACGCATGGAAGAGGGAATGCACGATGGAAGGACAGGATATGCCAGTGCAAGGAGGAACTCATTGGAGCAGGGAAAATCAGTGGGAGAGAGAACCCAATGGTAGTAGGGACTCTTAATTTGGAACATTTGGCAAAGTGCTTTATAATGGAAGCTGTTAATTTTTGTAATTTGTGCTGGGGAGTAGATTTGGGATTCTGAGCGTGGAGAAGGATGGATTGGACAATTTGGGTGTAGACCCGGAGCCTGAGTCTCTGAGAAATAAGAGGATGTCGAAAGAATGGATCGAGTGTCTTGAAGGCGGAGGAAGAACAACGAAAGTTGACGTCTGGAATGGACGATGAGGTAGGAGTGATGAAGGAACCGAGATATTTCGCACCGGTGAGTGGAATGAGTGGAACATCAAGAGATGAAATGTCCGGAGTAGTAAAGAAAAAGGGAGCACAAAAGGGACAGTTGCATTGCGAATCTGCATCGGCAGTCAGGGAGAGGTGTAGGGATAGCAAAGCCTACTCCGGCATGCGAATCGTCTGGGGATCCAGAGAGATAAATGTGTGAGTGAGAAAGCTTCAGAATATCTGTGTGGGTAGATTTGGTCTCTTGTAGGCAGTAGATTCCCTGGGGAGGCGGAGGATGACTTCTTGACATTGGGTACGCTTTCCAACGCCAAAAAAAAACAACATTCCAGGTGTAGAGTTACAATTGTCTTGATGGAGTAGCAAACTGATGGAGTAGCGAAGTTGTCAAGTCTCGCGGGAGGGTCGTCCAATCTGTCCCAGAGAATGTATGTGCGAAAAAAGTTTGCTCTAGAGCGAGAAGAATGGGTTAGGAAGTGTGGAGGGTAATGGCTTTTTTGGGATACGCTGCTTATAACTTGCACCATACTTGCACCTTATACGCGGAACCGGATGGTATGGGCAAGGTGGGGCCCATCCATCGAAGCCGTTGAGAAAGCCAATCACGATAAGTTCGTCTACGATGTCGATGTTGTCTTCTTTGAGAATTATATTTCTCATGCCTACGCGTAGTAGACGCTTCCAATCGGAGATTTTGATCTGAGCGGTTCCGCGATGCACGGCAGGGTTCGTGACCACTGGTCAGTTGAGGTGGAGGGCAATTATATTGGTAAGCAAAAAATGAACTTTTGGAAGGACCGTGGTCTCCCGGCAAGCCTCTGGCGGCCCCTGCCAGCTTTAGCTGTTCGTGTAGGAGGTGTCTGCTGCATCCAGTAAAGGAGTGGTACTGCATTCTGCCCCTTCGAAAAATTCAGATTGAAGTATGGTGATAGCAGTATTTAAAGTGATGGACTAACATACCGTTATTAAGTTTGATAGGGTGTGAACGAAATTTCTTTGGACAATTGTCCGCTTCACAGTGGCCTAAGTAACATTGACAAGATGAACAGGTATTTGGAGGGATGTTTCCATTATAGACACGGGAGACGCATATATTTACTAGTGGACAGGAATCGGAATTGTGAACAAGGAGCATACGTTTGTGCCTGGGGCGAATTCTGCCCCCTGCTTGCATTTGCTCGTAAAAGAGCTGGACCTTCGATGAATTGGGAATCGAGTAAAAACTTTTTTTTGTTGGGTAAAAGTAGGAAAAATAAAATGGAAGGTCGCTATCACAATAGATTGCACAAGGTGAGCTTTTGTCACTTCATGGATGGATATGTCATCCTTGGGTTTCTGAGCTTGAAATGTCGGAAAAGTTGGTAATAGGTAATCAAAAGTGAAAATGGAGTGGTAATAACCTACAGTTGGCTATAAAGTGGTAAACTTGCGTGCTCAGAAAAGTGTCCTCAATTTGCTCCTTGTTGGAGCCGAGCCAACCCTCTGAAATATGAAAGGGAACAAGTTGTGATATGAATGTTATTATAAGTACTTGTCTAGATTCAACATGAACTGCTTCAAAAAGAATTGCTTCAATAATGATAGTATATATATTGAAATGATCCTTGGTGGCAAGATATAGCCCGGTCTTCAATAGGAGCTGAGGATTCCTGTTGGAATCAATATGAACTGCTTCTGCTTCAATAAAATGGTCCGGTTTAAATTCCAACTTTGGAGTTTTGTGCCCTGGGGCTTTCGGAAGCCCTGTGCAAAAGGTGGACTGGAAGTCCTGGAATTTCTTCAACTGGAATTGCTTCAATAAATTGGACGAGTTGTCCTGGAATTGCTTCAATAAAAATTGGCAAGTGGACTGGAAGTCCATTGGGCGTATGTCCTGGATAGGATGATCAATGCCTGAAAGGGAATTTGTAATTAAGGAGGGGAATAAAATATGAGAAAAAGAGTTAATTGCAGAAAACGCAGAGCATTCCCCAGAAAATCATCTTAAGTAACCAGCAAGAAGAACAGTTGGGACTTGGAAGAGATACAAGCAATCGTATCGCGTGCGCTTTGGCAAAGGTGGTGAAACAATTCGCAGATACAAGAAACCGTGAGGATGGCACATTGGCCAAGTCGGTGAAAAAGGTCACGGAAACATTTAGGTGGTTGAGGAAGTCGTTGATGTAGGCGAATGTGGCCAATTTGATGGCCAGAGTAAACTGTTCACCTTTTTACACAAAAAGGCAGGAGCCACCCTGCAGCTAGGCCAGTGAAGAATTAGGAAAAAAACGAACAAAGCGAGCACCCTTGGCACATAATGGCAGGAGCCCTCCTGCAGCTAGGCCAGTGACATGAAGTCTTGGAAATACTTCTCGAGGGATGATGCGGGTTGAACTGTAAGTAGCCAGGAGCCACCCTGCAGCAAGGCCAGGGAAGAATAGTGGCACGAAATTTTGAACCAATGTGTTGAAGAAGGAACTCATTGCCGCAATCAGGACGATCAAGTAGTCATTGCAATGGCAAGTAAAACGCACGAGGGGGCAGCGAAACAGCGCGAAGCTGAAAAGTGGTAAGCTAAAGCTTGTGCCAAATGCCTATCATGTGTATGTATATGAATATATATATATATACGGTAACTACATTTAAAATCGTTTAAATATACGGACTTTTAAATATACGAACAGGTATTTTAGACTACTTCCGGAAAGGTTTCCTTGGCCCGCCGAGCCATCTAAACATACGGAATCCAATTTATTTAAACATACGGAAACTACATTTAAATATACGAACTGGTATTTCATGCTACCTCCGGGGCCTCGCGGTCTGGCCCGCCCTCCAAATATTTAAATGGCGTTACCGTATATACAGTATACATACAGTCAGTGAGTAGGGTGACTCACCCAGTATGAAAGGGCCCTAGGCCCTGAGTTGGAGCCGTGATATCTTTAACATCCTTAATCTCGAGAGGAAGCTTAAGATGCGAAAGGGCCAAAGCCACTGGACCAGCGTGGGTTACATCAGTGTTTCAGTACCTGCCTGACGCTTTCAAAACATATCACATCGGACTTGAAGCATGGTAAAAAATGAGGTCTTCTCAATTCTCCTCACATTGCACACAGTCTATATAAGGTATCCCTGACAACACCATTTCAAAAAGTTGCCGCTCACAGCCGACTCACAGCGTAGCACTTCGAATGGCACACTTTGCAAATCCAGGCACTCGCTTGGAGCATCAATTTCCCACGTCAGAACCCGCATGTTTGCAGGCTGATTGAAACAACAAACATCAAAAAACATTCTTGCTCATCAAAGGATTTCATTGGAGTCCACATAGTTTCATTAACATTACCTTCTGGTGTTTGAACCTGTTTATACAAAGAGTCCAAAAAATAATGATTACACACGAGTTGCAAGGAACCAAATAATTATCACTTGCCATGGGCCTCGCCCCACAATCTCCTGGCAACACAGGGCGCTTAGCACCGTTATATTATCGAATATTCGATACATATTACATGTACTGTACAGTATCAGGAATAGGTGCCCAAGACAGGATACCCCATATCTAGTGGTTCATCATCATTCCCTCCGGAATTACAATGGTGTAACCCCATGCCCGGACAATCCCATAGCCACCAGAAGTTTACTTATCGATCTATCGAGCCCTGCCTTGCACAATGATGCAGAAATGATGCAGAAATGGGGGACCGTCTACAGATGTCTACAGTAATCCTTTCCTTCCGACGTGGAAGTGAAAGGATTGTCTGCAACCGTTTGGACTGTGCGGAGAGATTTGGTCAGCGGCAGCTGAGCACACGTTGATGGAAGGGAGAACACACAAATTCGATGAAGGTTTGCCATAAAAAAATACAATACTGTTCTTCCATTTGTCAAAAAACTGATGCATGGCCAAATGCTAAACTGCACGTACACATCTAAGCTCGTGAAAAACATGTTCAAATATGTTCTAATATTTTGTGTACAAGAAAAAATTAACTAGCTATTTTAGCGTTCAACCATATTAGAAAGCAAATACGTATCATAAATGATGGTTACCCTCTGGTAATCTAACATGGCTGCGGAAGCCATGGCTCAATTGCAGATGATTTACCAAAGGTTGATCCAATTAGATCCACTGAATTCTCCCAATAGATCCCATTAAATCACCATTTTATATCATTTTGTTGATTCCCAGTTGCTTTTCGATGGAAATCTCATCATTCAATTCGTGAACGACGTGAGCCCTGCCAGGCTGGCCACGGAATGTCGTGCATACGCGTTGGCCTCGCACGACCTGTCCATCCCAAACGCTGGGTCTGTTGGGGCGCCGGGGACTGGTATATTTCACTATCAATGATACATAATCATCAATGGGAAACAAAATGAAATATACCGTTAATCAATATTGTTGATACAAAGTCAATTAATTAATGATAGTTCCCTAGGGGAAAAACATTAAAAAAACAATCGGCTTTCACTTGGTGCAAATGTTGTTGATATATAACTCTATGATACATTTTATGAACATATACTATACATATATAATTACATATACATATCCCCGTTGGTGTAGAGACAAATCTCCCACTAAAATATCCAAAGGTGGTCCTGTAACATGCATCCTGGCTGCCCGACAGAACCAGCACAGGGCCTGTATCGCCCATCTGCAAAGAGATGCTGGGCATAGCTGTCACATAGCTGTCGGCTGTCGGTGCATACCCACCCTGTCAAAAGCATTCCCACTGCCTGAAGCGTCTCCAAAAAAGATGATATCAAGTCCCTTTGGTCCATACAGCAGGTCGGTAGATTGAAACATCTCCAGTCTAGAAACGTGTTTCAGGATGACCTTCGAAACGTAATCAAATCTCTATCTATTGGGGATGTCCCATTGCCATGTTTGATTAGCGAAGAGTAGATAATTTTCTTATTCCGAATCTTATTCCAAATGGCAATTTTCCATTGTCATGTTCGATTTCTACCCAAGGTTGGAACTAAAAGTATCTGATTGTAGCATTTCACCATTGACACATACTTGGTTCAACCCTAATGGCGGTTTAACCTTGAAACGAAATGGTGACCGATGCCCAAGAAGGTGCTTTTCAGCATTCTGGAAGACACCGGGGCCCTCATTCCAACGGAAAACCGCAGTCTTAAGTCTTATACAGTGTTGATAGACACTCAGAGACCATCAATTCAGTCACAGCTTCCTGTAAAGAAACCATCAGTCGCCCACGGGGCCTAGCAGCGAGAATAGCTCCGGAGGATGTAATCCAAACCAGCAAAGAAAATCAGCTCACTGCTGGGGTCAAGAAACTGTGTTGGCAGCAGTGGCAACATCTGGTCACTGTAACAAAAACTCACTGGTGCTGAGTGCGGAATGGAGAAATGACCCATATTACTGTAACATCTGTAACTACTAACAATCATCCCAGCACAAGCAACACTTATTTTCAGCAATACTTGGTGAATGTCATCCAGCAATCGGCCCCCAGTTATGTTTGCTGGTTTATAAACCCATCTGACTATAAATATATTCCCCATAAATCCCAGTTATTGTACTTAGAAACCAAATGTTCTAAGTATGGGGCACCAATGGACACCACTTTGTTGAAATTGTTGAAATTGTTGAATGGTTTAAATGTTAAACTGGTATCTCATGCTGCACTATTGCAGTAATCATCACAGGGTAAACACACTGCTTCGAAAATCTCGAAACCACCACTGGCAGATGTACCATCTTCAAGACGTAATATATGGGTTTTCTCATCCCAACATTATCGGGAATCCTTGCGTTGGTCACTATAGTTCCCTGTTGCTCGAGATATGACCATCCCCCAAAATGTGTATGTAATGCCAGTAGTGCCGCACAAGGCGGTGGCGGAAGTTTCAAGGATAGGACGCTATAAAATAGGAGAGGTGAGTTGTTGTGAGGCATGGATGGCAGAGCGAATCCACTGATGGAGCGAAAGTTGGTTGGAGTTGTCCTTTTTGGAGTCATTGCAATGGTTGCGGTTGCCACCTCACTCACAACTCCTGGATGTAGCGTGGTGCACTGCAGTAGTTGCAGTTGTAGTTGCAGTTGTAGTGTGTTGATGTTGTTGGAATTGTAATGTTGCAGTTGTAGTTGTAGTGTAGTTGAAGTTGTACTTGTCTTAATTGTGGTACGTAATTGTAGTAGCTGCAATAGTTGTAGGAGTTGTAGTTGTAGTTGTAAATCTATCCGTAGTGTAGCTGTACGGTAACTGCATTTAAATATACGGATATAAAAAGCTACGAACAAGTATTTTAGACTACCTCCGGGAAGGTTTTTCCTCGGCCCGCCCGGCCATTTAAACATACGGAATCCAATTCATTTAAACATACGGAAACTACAAAAAAAACGAACTGGTTTTTTGTACTACCTCTTGTGCCTCGCGTTCAGGCCCGCCCTCCACATATTTAAATGCCGTTACCGTAGTTGTAGTGTAGTTGTAGTTGTAGTTGTAGTTGCAGTTGTAGTTGTAGTGTGGTTGTATTTGTAGTTGTAGGTGTAGTTGTAGTGTAGTGTCTTGGTACTTGTTGTTGTAGTAGTGTAGTTGAAGTTGAAGTTGTAGTTGTAGTCTAGCTGAAGTTGTAGTTGTAGTTGCAGCTGTAGTTGCAGTTGCAGTTGTAGTGTAGTTGTAGTAGTTGTTGCAGTTGTAGTTGTAGTTGCAGTTGTAGTTGCAGCTGTAGTTGCAGTTGCAGTTGTAGTGAAGTTGTAGTAGTTGTTGCAGTTGTTGCAGTTGTTGCAGATGCAGTTGCAGTTGCAGCTGTAGTGGCACTTGTAATTGTAGTTGTAGTAATTGTAGTTGTAGTAATTGCAGTTGAGGCTGTAGTTGTAGTTGAAGTGTGGTTGAAGTTGTAGTTGTGGTTGTATCTGTAGTTCTTGTGGTTGAAGTGTAGTTGAAGTTGCAGTTGTAGTGGTAGCGCCGTTGTAGTTGAAGTTGTAGTTGTAGTGTGGTGTAGTGCAGTTGCAGTTGTCTATCTATCTGTCTATCTATATATCTGTTTATCTATGTGTCTTTCTGTTTATCTATGTATCTATCTAACTATCTATCTATCTATATCTATCTATCTGCATATTTGAAAACGAAGCTGTTCTGCGAGACTTCCTCAATGTTTGAACTTGACAACATCAAAAACGCAGCAATTCTACGAGACTTCCTCAACTTTTGAACTTGACGTCGTCAAAAACGCAGCTATTCTGTGAGACCTCCTCAAGTTTTCAAGTTGACAACATCAAAAACGAAGCAATTCTGCGAGACTTCTTTCAAAAATGGAAAGTTGAGTGCAGAGTTGACGGCATTTGACGGCCTGGTACCAATGCGTTTTGCGATTTTTCCAGTCGATGTCTCTAAATTATTGCGCCTGCCACTAAAAAAGGGATGCCAAGTCATTCGACGTGCTGCACCTGTCACGCAAAATCATCTTAGCAAACCTGAAGATCTCATGCTCCAAAATGCAATCTTTCTCAGGAAATCTCTGTCACGCATATGTCTCTTGCATACTGCACCTGCCACGCGAAATGCCTCTTTCCAGACCGTCTTCAAATGTCCCACGCCTGCCATCGTTTTTCGCCTGCCATCGTTTTTGAAAGTGCTACAAAACCTTCACGCTTTGCTGACTTTTCATAAGGTGCACAATCCCCTGCGCCTGCCACGCAAAACGACATCTGAACAGCCAAAAGTGCTCCGTGCCCTTCATTTTTTGCACTTTTGACTTGGACATGTGCTTCGCGCCACAACAGCGTGCACTTTTTCGACATGTCGACTTCCAAAAGTGGTCCGACACTGCGGTGCTTTGTACATTTTGACTTGTAAATGTGCTTCGCGCCACAACGGCGTGCACTTTTCATCTCTCATCTCACCACATGGCTCCGCACCTGCCCCTTTAGCGAGCCTACTTTTCGACCCTCCGGAGCCACAAATCATTGGAAAAACACAGTGAATCGCAACTTTCCGACCTTTTCGCGCACCTGCATCTTCTTTCTTCGCGCTCTTTCTCTTCTCTGACTCTTACCACCTCTGCTTTTCCATCTGTCCATATTCTCGGAAGTTTGACTTCTAAACTTCCTTTGATCATACAATCATATACAGTATGTATGTATATATATATATATAGCAGGGGCGCAGGTTTCTTTGCCACCCTCAAGACCGCATATCTGATGGGGCCACTGCCCGACCCATAAATCGAAACTGAGCCCGGCAACGAAAATCGTGAGAGTCACAATGGACTGCCGCAGCAGCCGGGGTCTGTTTCGTGGCAGCCCAGAGTCACTAGAGAAACACTAATCACCCTGACGAACAAATTTAAAGAAAGCAATGATTGCATCCCTTGACAATTCTTCATGTTGCTACATCTATTCTGTCGGTCTGTGGTGCCTGTGTCTGTTTGAGTATCATGATTCCAAGGCTACACGACACCAAGCAACTACCTTCACCTCAAAGAAGTACCAAGAAACCATTGTGTAACAAATGTCCGGTCCACCGAAAAAAAGCCGAAATACATCCAGCAGTGTACCTTACCATATGTTATTGAATAATGGTAATGTCACATGGATAATTCAGAAATGAAATGCACAAGAACATGTGAACAACTGCCAATGCAATACATCTGAACAGTTGCACAATTCAGCGCGTGTTGAAGATATCCATGAAAAAAAAACTTCACGATTGTTCACCAACAAACCTGGAGTTCACATATCACCATTGCAAGGTGTCATAAGCATCAGCAGACTGCATTCCTGCCAAGGCTGTGCCGCATGTCCAAGGTGAACGCGTTGCCTCTGAAAATTCAAGGTAGTGAAAAGATATGCATCAAAGGTGGAGATGCTCAGGAACAACCAAACAAGGAACGTTTTTTGCAACCGTGTCATGGTAACTCCTCCTGATGCGCAAGCCTGCTTCAAAAGATCAAAGGCTAACATAGAGTTGCGCTGGCACGGCAACTCTCCTGGATCTCAACTATCCCAACCATTCAAACAATCAGTTCGCTCAGTTCGACTCAAACTCCAACGGTTCCAACGAATGAACAACTCGCACGGCTGTGACCGCGATGCGGACTGGAGACCTTGGTGTCGCGTTGCGACGATGTTTACCTCCAAAACTTGGGGCACCCACCCCAAAGCGACTTGGATGAACCGGTAATCATCAACCCTTCGGCATTTCTCTTGATTTAAATCATCGATTTTTTCTTGGAACCAACATATGAGTGGCGGACAAAATTATTTGTTCCCCGTAATTGCCACAAGCAAATCTGGGTCGTCCACTATCGGTTGTGAAGGTTTTCCTTCTTTGATAACATCCAGTAGCAAGTGCTACTAGTAGTACTAGCACTAGCAGTACAGTGGCAATAGTAGAAGAAGAAGTAGTAGCAGAAGTAGAAGTAATAGTAGTCTAGTAGTAGTAGTACTAGTAGTAGTAGTAGTAGTAGTAGTAGTGGTAGTGGTAGTAGTAGTAGTAGTAGTATTAGCAGCAGTAGTAGCAGCAGTAGTAGCAGTAGTAGTAGTAGTAATAGTAGTAGTAGTAGTAGAAGTAGTAGTAGTAGTAGAAGTAGTAGCAGTAGTAGTAATAATAGTAGCAGCAGCAGTAGCAGTAGCAGTAGGAGCAGGAGTAGAAGTAGGAGTAGTAGCATTAGTTTTAGTAGGAGTAGCAGCAGCAGCAGTAAGAGTAGTAAGAGTAGTAAGAGTAGTATGAGTAGTAAGAGTAGTTAAGAGTAGTACTAGTAAGAGGAGTAAGAGGGGTACGAATAGAGTATAGTAGGAAAAGTAGTCAGAGTAGTAAGTTGTAGGAGTAGTACGTGGGGCATGGTCTCGGCAAGTGAGGAAAATTGCAAAATTTGGTATGGTTTTGTATCGGTTGGGGCATCGGTGGGAATGGCGCATGAATTGCCGTAAACAATATGCTTGGTGCTCTATAGGCGGAGAGCTAGCTGAGGTAGCTGTTTACTGCCTTGTTTGTAGCCGTTGCTGTAGAAATAAATAACTACGGCAGATAATCGTTGGAACTTGTTGGAATCTAGGGGTATTGGTGCTGGGTCGTCCCCTATCCGTTGTGAAGGTTTCGTGAAGGCGGGCAAAGTTCAAGGCAGCTCTCTACTTTCAAATGCTGATAATTTTGTCG
Source organism: Cladocopium goreaui (assembly GCA_947184155.2). NCBI lineage: Eukaryota > Dinophyceae > Suessiales > Symbiodiniaceae > Cladocopium > Cladocopium goreaui. The sequence continues at coordinate 184,527 of CAMXCT020006550.1, read as the reverse complement.
ATACTCATATCAACATATCCAAATTGCACCATGGTGCTGGAATATGTGCCAACATTTGCCCTAGAAATCACCCACATGTCCTTGGATGTTGCCAGAAGTAGCGATTTGTAGCTGGGGCATACCCACATCCCACTTCCCAGGGTTGTATTCTATATACATATATATATGTACATATATGTATATATATATGTATGTATATATATGTAAATATATGTATATGCATGCTATATATATATACATATATACATATATATATATACTATATATATACTATATATATACTATATATATATACTATATATATACATTTATATACATACATAAATATATACTATATATATATACACGCATTATATCCCACTAACAACATCTATAGACATCCATTTACACTAAGATTGGTTTCTGTATTTTTCTCACTATTTATGGCACCAAGCTATAGAAAATACGTGGAGCAGTGGCATCGAAACCGCCACATCCATGTCTTTCTCACTTGGAGGCCCCCGACGCTAGACGCGTGAACAGCGTCCCTCAGAACGTCTTCTGACGTCTCAGGGTGCTCTCGGCAGCCTGGTGAACATGGGAAGCTATGGCTACATTCGCCATGAAACATGCTGGTTATTGAAAGTTAGACATATAAATAATATATTGATAGTATAATATAATAATATGTGTTACATATATACCGAATAAATAGAATTATAAACAACTCTCTATATCTATCTATCTGTCTGTCTGTCTATCTATTTATCTATGTATCTATTTATGTATTTATAGACTTATCTATCTATCTATCGATCGATCTATCGATCTATCGAATCTATCGAATCTATCTAATCTATCTAATCTATCTAATCTATCTAATCTATCTAATCTATCTAATCTATCTAATCTATCTAATCTATCTAATCTATCTAATCTATCTATCTATCTAATCTATCTAATCTATCTAATCTATCTAATCTATCTAATCTATCTAATCTATCTAATCTATCTAATCTATCTAATCTATCTAATCTATCTAATCTATCTAATCTATCTAATCTATCTAATCTATCTAATCTATCTAATCTATCTATCCTAATCTATCTAATCTATCTAATCTATCTAATCTAATCTGTCTAATCTATCTAATCTATCTAATCTATCTAATCTATCTAATCTATCTAATCTATCTAATCTATCTAATCTATCTAATCTATCTAATCTATCTAATCTATCTAAATCTATCTAATCTATCTAATCTATCTAATCTATCTAATCTATCTAATCTATCTAATCTATCTAATCTATCTAATCTATCTAATCTATCTAATCTATCTATCTATCTATCTAATCTATCTAATCTATATAATCTATCTAATCTATCTAATCTATCTAATCTATCTAATCTATCTAATCTATCTAATCTATCTAATCTATCTAATCTATCTAATCTATCTAATCTATCTAATCTATCTAATCTATCTAATCTATCTAATTTATCTAATCTATCTAATCTATCTAATCTATCTAATCTATCTAATCTATCTAATCTATCTATCTAATCTATCTATCTATCCATCCATCCATCCATCTATCTATCCATCTATCCATCTATCCAGCATCTATCGATCGATCTTTTTATCTATCTATCTGAATACATATATATATATACATATGTGTATATATATATATACATACATTTATATATCACAATCCCCAATCAACCAGGTGTACTGAGAATAAATGATCAGGGGAGTACTGAACGGCTCACGTGATGTTGTTAGTTTTTATGTGGATTTCATGGGCTGAATATGAGTTCAGATTCGTGCGGGGGATTTTGTATAAATCAATTAGAATGTCATGATGATGGAATGTATTTTTCTGATTTCATATGGAGAGCGGGTTTTACAAAGGTCTCATAGATTCTGAAAGTGTTAAGAATTTGCGACTCCGTGGCTGCTATGCGTCGATTGGATGTGCTTAAGCAAGCATTTAGGGTTGATTTCATTTTGTTGACCACCACATAATTCCACATACAGGTGTTTCCGGTATACAGGCTTTCCGTCAAACCCATTCGACACACCTAGACCCTCGATTTACCTGTAACATTTTTTTATTTTACAGCCAAAGTTTGAAACTTCTGCCAACTTCTGTAGGTACTTTAAAGGTCAAGGTACTGTACTTTTCTTTTGCTCCGTTGCTTCAAGTGAACCATAGAAAAAGGAAAAAAGGGTTACAAGGATCTGACATGGAACTTTTTGCCACCCAGAACGGATCTTTGCTGACGGGAGTTGATCGGGCTGAAAGAACTCCACTCATGAGCAACGCCAGTCGTTCTTCACTGAGCTGAACTACCTTTCACATCATGGGATCAACAACAAAATGCATATGTTGAGATCCAAGACTACTTCCATAATCAACTTGGACACGCACACGCTCTTTGTATCTCTTTGTTGTCTCCATATCTCTTGTCTAATTTTCCTCAACCACCGTGCAAAGCATAAAACTTCTCCTGCTACTTGACAATCAACGGGGAAACTCCATACATACTGCCGTTGTGATGCAAAAAACAACGAAATTTCCCTGGCCAATCGAAACACATATATAAGTTCATTTTTGTGCTAAATTAACGTATATAACACACCCTCTCTCGGACAAATCTAGACACTGCCAAATGGGTTGTCCTGGAGATCTATGTTGGTTGAAGCTGGTAGTTTGGTAGTTCCATTTCAAAAGAGAAGATAAGGATTTGAGAATTCAAGAACCTCTTGGGTATTTAGTGAATGAAAACCCCTCAAGTCCCAGATATGAGCAAGTTGGGAAGACAGCTATGAATGTCTGAGATCCACACGTCTCCAAAAATTGATTCGCACTCGTCGTCCGTGTTATAGCCACAGTACCTCAGTAGAGTGCAGGGGCTAACTGATTGCATTTTCACATTACACCATGTCATTGGTTGAAGCTCCGTGTAAAAAAAAAAGTATATATATATATACAATATAGACGGGTCAAACACTTAGTTGTTGGTTTATATGTATAATTTATGTATACTAGCATTATTGTGACTTGTTATCTACCATTTTCATAGCTTCACTAACCCGCCATGTTCACTCGCCATGTCCTTCACATTTCAATCTGCCAATCAGAGGCATTGGGACTCAGCACAGGAGTAGTTTTGCTGACACCAAGCTTGGGTCTGACATACATGGTGCTAATATATTAACAAACACTATTATATATATATATATATGTATTATATTGATTAATCAATTATTCTATACTAAATATAACATGATATAACCATGCAAAACCTACATCTATCCGAATCTTGTTGAAACAACTCAAATGCGGACACAGTTTGTTCCATTCTTTTCCACTCGTCACAGTCCTTCTTTGCATGGGAAGGTTCATGGCTATATACAGTATGGGGGGGGGCAGGGATTGAAGATGCACTGAGTTGAAGCTGAAGATAGTGGGAACTTATTGACATCGATGGTTCTCCCATTAGTTTGGGGACACGGAATCTATACCACACCACCACTTGATCTGCCAGGGCACTCGGGTGTTTTCTCCTGACAAGTTCGTGCTGGACAGAAGATCTTGCCGGAGCCAGCCAGAAACCAAATAGAAACCAAGAGAATCCCCACTTCCAGCAGAATAATTTTGAAGATTATCAATTCGTGGGGTTCCTAAAATCGGGGTACCCCCAAATTCAAATTCAGATTTGAGTATTGAAACCTAATATGGCCTATGGTTTTCGGGATGCCCCATTTTAAGAAACCCCCAATGCCAACTTGGAGTTCCGGGTAACTTTTCAGTGAACGAAGATGAAGATTGCACTCTGCAAGCTCTCGAACCATCATTCACAATGACCCTCCCCATGTTGGCTGAATCACCATTGTTTGGTTGAACTGAGGCCTTTTTGGTATTTGATCCTGAAGACTGTATCCAGAAAATGCCATGGAATAGAACCATGTAACATCATTGAACAACAATGACAAGGTTTTGTTGTTTGATATTAACATCGTATCATATTCTTATCATGGTTTAATGACCAGCGAAGAATCCAAAAGAAGGGCCTCAACCGTGGCTTCCACTGGAGTTTGAGGCGCTTCCGGCGATCTTGGCGGGGTCGAGTTGTGAAATCATTGGGATTTCACAAGCAATACTTACAATGTGGGGCCTCCTAGTTGTAGGTTGGTAAACCCCATTAACAATGATTAGTTATATCATGTTATATCATGTTATATCATGTTATATCATGTTATATCATGTTATATCATGTTATATCTACTACATCCCAATAGTTATGGGAGATATAAAACGACTTAGCTATCGTTCGGGGGCCCCACATTGTAGGGCTTTTAGGGGAATGGCGACAGAATGGTCATGATCCATGGATATTTGATCCCCCAGTCATGGTAGGTCTTGATCCATCCCAAATGGCTCGTGAAATGGGAAGTGAAGCTGTAAACATAGGCAGAAGAATATGTGGGAGCACCAACAGCAAGGCCGCAACCTGTAGATGGGTTCTGTGGTTTGCTTGTTTGATTGGGAATCCTTACTGTACATCATCGAGCCCCATGCGATGATGTCAGCATTATCATTGAGGACATCGTCAGTCATGATGGGTCTGTGGACGTGTGTGTGTGTGTGCGCGCGCTGATCATAACAGCCAGTTGGTCAGCCAGCTGGTCATACATCTGGCGGTTTGAAGAATTGAGCAAAACTATTGGATTCTGATTGTACACCTGTCAGAGTTAAAAATCATCCTCTTAATCCTGTGGTGTCAAACTGGATTGGGCATCGACGACGCTGTGAATTGGTGGTATTATGCCATCCCAAAAAGATCGGAAAACGGGAGTTACGCGGGATCATCAATCTTTGGGGATAGGACATCAAACATGTTTGATATCCCAGTTGTTCCATCACATTCTGTCAGGGATAGTACACACTTAGCAAGTGGCTTGTATTGTCACATTTACAAACTAGCTGTAAAATGATGATATTACCAAGATTGGATCCAAGGGATAGTTCTAAGAACCATTTGTATCCATTTGTTGTTTCACTGAGATGGGCCTGGGCCCTGGTCTCCTGGGATCCAAGGGACTCCATCGATGGGAGTTCACAGGGCATAGCCATCATCTGCATCCCTGGCAGAAGATCACAAATGCCCTGCTAAAGATTGGTTTCTTAGGTAGTGTCTTCCAGGCAAAGGTGGCTACCCAAGATGTTTCCAGCGCAAGAGATTGTTTAGTGGGCTTTCATAAACAATCACTATTTCACAAACCAAAGCCTTACAGCGTTACCCTGCGAAATAGCACTGCTTTGTCTTTTAAGCTGGGCCATGTATGCCAAAAGATGCCAACATCATGATGCAAAAACTGATGCAAAATCATCCGTCAACCCCGCGCAGCAAATGAAATGCCGAGAGGAAGTGATTCGAACATTTTGTGGTTGATATTGCAGAACCCTGCCGAAAGGAAAACATTACTGCTGGTGAGATATTGCATTACTCTCATGGGAAAACCATGACCTAAACCAGACTTACTCAAAAATTATAATTACTCCTGCAACACCTCTTCACGGACTACTGTTGCAGGCTGAACATCACTTCCAAACAAGAATTCTTAATCCATTACTTGGTGAGGGTAAATGAAGAAAATGTAGGCAAATGTAACTCGGGAAATCCGGGTGATGACCGGTAACTAACTCAGATTAGACACATGTTTAAAACTGAGAAGGTTTCCCTTCTTGTAGGAAAACATTCCCATGTGTCACCACCCAATAAACTATCAAACATCCGTGTCCCTTTTCATGAATGCTTAGGCTAGGAAGGTATATTACCACGTGCCCAAACTCAACACTCCAAACTCACAAGTCACACCTCCATAAGGAGGACCCGGCATGATTGCCACGGGCATTTCTGATGACATTTGCTCCTGACTGATGTCAAACCATGTAGCGATGATGAGTGCGAGTTGTTTCAAGAAAACACATTGTACGAACAACAGCGACAACAACACCAATAACAATACTACTTAGGGGATGGTGGATACAACCCACTGACTTATGGTCATACTGGGGATGGTTTACTCAGTTTACTCTATCTTGTCATTGGGTTTACCATTTTTTACTGTGGATTTCGCCAACAAGAGGTTAAACAATCGTCAACCAACAGGATGTGGCTATGATCCCATCGACCACCCCGGATAGAATCTGTGGCTTCCCCCTGATTGACTATATCGTGTATACCTATTTTGTACATGACATATATTGTATATATATATATAAATAAATATCATCATACTACTACTACTACTAGTACTAGTACTAGTACTAGTACTACTACTACTACTACTACTACTACTACTACTACTACTACTACTACTACTAGTACTAGTACTAGTACTACTACTACTACTACTACTACTACTAGCACTACTAAAAAAGAAAACTATGATAAATAAATAAATAAAATAAACAAATAAATAAATAAAATACTGTAAATAAATAAATAAATAGATAAATAAATAATAATAATTATAGCAATAAATCATGATAATATACACAAATAGAAAACATATTGAATATATCACTTTATTTCATGCATATGGATATGTATGTGACTGTATGTGTACGATTTTGTGCGGTCTAGATAAGCTGCCTTTTGCGACTATGTTGCTGCCCATTGTGGTTAGTTCTCCGGTTCTGTTGCAAATCAGCCCTCCACGATACGGTTGATTTACCAACATTGATTGTTGTTTTGACTGAGCAAGTGAATCCATTGTTCAGACAAACCCATAAAATGTGGATGTGAATTCCTCTCCATACTTACCGAGTATTAACCACACTTTTCCTTTTTTGATAATGCACTCCCATGCGTTTTCTTGATTGGCTTTAAATATCCTGATATATGGGGATGGGTCAAAACCCATTGTTATCATATTTGAGGGAATAACATGGAATAACCATCCATTCACCAGCTATGACTTAGGGTATCTATATATAGGATCCTCGCGTTTTGACACATAACCATATTGATCCATATTGTCTGTTGGTTCGGTTCAATAACATGACATTTCTGCAGCCGCAGCCATTTCCGCCATGGTTTTCCAATCGTCCTCAAACACCATGTTCTGCGGCATCTGTCCCAGCTGCACGGGTACCATCACGATTTGGCAGCCCGGCCTCAGCATGGAACCATGACTAACGTGTGTAACATGAACTGCATTTGAAAGCCCCAAATACCAGTTATATACCAGTTGTAACTGGGTACAAATGAGGGTATGCATTGAATGGATGTGGGAATAACTCGTTATCACTATAATTGGGGTGATCGTTCCATAAATGGGATTATAACATGTTACAACTGACTCATAACTGGTAGCTGGTAAAGGGCCACCACTGTACGGAACAGTAACTGGGAACCAAAAGGCAAGCTGCTGGAGACCATCAAGCAACTACTATCATAGGTCTTTACGCAGGGAAATGGAGTCATACAGCACCAGGTGTTTTTAACTATCCAATTTTTGGGTTCAATCTTTTTGACCATACCGAGAATCACAGGGGTTATGATAGATACAATCGATCTGCATCAGAACCCTCGAACATAGGGCTCCAATGCATGCCAATCAAATCTAAAATTTGCACCCAGTTTGGAATATAGCTTTGCTTTTACAAAGAAAACAAGTCGAAAGCAAAACCAAACAAGGATAAATCAATTCGCCATGAAGACAACACAATTATTGGGTTGACCAATCTTGACCATTCAGCACTATTGGAAACTTAGAATTTTAGCACATAGCAAAGTGGCATTGCCAAGCCCATGCTGGATTCCAAGCAGTAACCCTGAAGGCTCCCGGCGGAAGCTCCGCAGGCACTGCGACGGTCATGATGGTTGGTGCAACCTATGCCCAAGATGAAATGTATGACCAGGGGGCCAGGGGATGCCGAATCTACCAATGCAATTTGGTTGCTTCTCTGTAATTGTCACCAAAGATGCTCTCAAACCAGAAATCATTCTGATGTTGGTCATTTTTGGCATTGAACCATCCAATTTTTTGAGGGTTGACAACAAAATGAGCCAATCCCAAAGGGGCCAATCCAAAACAGTTGGAGTAAACTGGATCGACCTGCACCAGCTTCCGGTACATTGTGTACTGCGCAAGTAATTCCCGTAACAAATCAGTATTGATCTGAATTGTATTGCTACTTTAGATGATAACGGAGTATAGCCCCAAAAAATCCTGAAAAGTAAAACAATACCCTGCAAAAAAGTACATTGTTGGGTCTATCAGCCGTTACTGCAGTAAATCTACTGGAGTCTGAAAGTTTATGATTCACCCGTGGAGTTTGGGGAAATAAGCCCAGTCCACTAGTAGTCTCGGTGGCCGACATGCGACATGTTGTTTTGTTACTAGTTGCTTCACAATTAAAGTCAATCAAGCAAACAAACACATCCCCCGCTGAAATGAAACAGATATGCACGCATGAGTGTATGCATCTATATTGTAAATATATGTAATACTCCCCTTTGGATTACCTCCTAAGACCGTACTTCCTGGCAACATACACATTATATATATGTATATATTTATGTATGCATATCTGAAAATAGAGCATCCCAAAGGCAAATGGAGTATCATCATTTTTGACATTACAGTCGATTGCCATAAGTTCTGGCAAATCTTCATATGTTTTGACTACCCATGTCATATATATATATATATTGTTGGCCATATATATATACACATATGTATATAAAAAAAATAAGATACACATATATAGATATATTATATGTATATATATATACATAATATTATATATATATATATGTTTATCTATCCCATGGATCCCCATTGCATCACCCTGATTTCTCCATAGAACCCAAAACCCAAATGGTTTCCGACCCAAAGGCCTCTGACGATTCTGCCGCTGGCACAAATTCCGGAGCCTGCCGGTTGTCGTGACTGGAGGCTTCCCAGCACCCGTGGCACAAGTCAACAATGGGGAGTTTGACTAACCATGGGGACGTAACCCCTTATGGTGGATGTAGCACCTAGGTCATCCAGGTCATCCAGGTATTCCAGGTCATCCAGGTGGAGCGTTTCACGGAAGAGATCTCCCAGCATTTTTTGACGAATGGAAAGCCAATGATAAACCCACCATTTGGGGATGGTTTATTGTTGGCACCACATTATACCTGGTGTATGGATATACAACGTGGTCCGACCTCTTTGAAATATGAATACTCTCACATGATGCTGCTTTCATGTGTTCTTGGTGATGAACATATGTCTCAAAATGATTGAATCATCAACTGCTCATCATATCATGTGCTGCTGTAATTTTCCCTTTTCACACTCGCATCAATTGCGAGACATGTCCGAAATGCTGCGACTTGTGAGTGAGAAGTGCGAAAGAAGTAACCTGGATTTCATGTCACGAAGATTGTTGAAGTTCGAAGCTGAATAAGCAGAGATTATGTCGTTGATCATTATTATTTCCCCACACACACACACCCCAGGACATGAAAGTGATGTCAACATGAGGATGTTCTGCGTACCATATGATTGCTGTCCATAATTCCAAAGGGTTGGAGACGCGTTGGCACACATATACACTTACATTTAAACAATCTAGACCTGCCCTATATGTGTCTATGTATGTATGTTTAAATGTATAGATGTGAAACATGTGATCATAAGTGCTATTCGATTCAAAGAATGTGTGATACATGTTGATATCTATGTATATATATATATGTATGTACGTACGTACGTACGTACGCATGTATGTCTGTGTGTGTATGTATGTATGTATGTATGTATGTATGTATGTATGTAGGTAGGTAGGTAGGTGTAGGTAGGTAGGTATAGGTAGGTAGGTATGTAGGTGTAGGTGTATGTATGTATGTAGGTAGGTAGGTAGGTAGGTAGGTATGTAGGTAGGTAGGTAGGTAGGTATATAGACAACACATTTTACATACGTATTAACATTGATAAACACTACAGTACCGTAATTGAAATCAATTGTGCATCTGTGTATATATATATATATGCATATATATATATATGGTTTTCTCTTTGCAGGCTAATCTAATCTACATGTGTTTCTTCTACTGGTTTGTTGATGGGGTTTCCCATACTGGTCCACCAGAAATCTACTCAGCAGGGGTGTGCTTGGCTGTTGCCCCATACCTTTTTTTTCATCATAATAGCAAACCATTTCTCATGATTTCTTGGGCAAATCCTGATGAGTCAAACATGATAAGTCATAGTAGTTCACTAACCTGAACTTTGTATTCTGGGTAGCGACTGCCCCAACAGTTGGGCCTCGGCGCGTAAGTGACTCTGTGCTTCAGGTGTGTCTGTTGACCTCAGGGTGTTCAGCGAACAGTGTGCAAAGATCATAAATAAACATACATAAACAGAATACACATACAAATATACACATATGTGTAATATGTGCATTGGTATTATGTATATGTACATGTATATAATATGGTCTAAATTTCACTTGATATACTACGTGAATTTGACATCATCAAACATGGCTATTGATACAACTAAGCAACATCAGGCAGCAGACTCATTGCAGTGAACAACTACGGGAGTTCCAATCAATCATTACTTCCACTAGGTCTCATGTGATCACATCCAGTGACACCTGCAGTATATGTGTGTGTGTGTCATATCATACTGTAGAATGGATATCGATCTATCTATCCATCTGTCTAACTTTCCATCTATCAAACTTTCCATCTATCCATCTATCTATCCATCTATCTATCTACCTGATCTGTTCAATTGTATTCGCAAATATATAACGTTTATAATTGCTCATTATTCACGTAGTGTAAAAAAGTGAAAACTAGTTCAGTACGTTCTTTTCACTACAGTATATACATGAACATACTACATGTATCTGGCTGAAGTTCAGCAATCAACACAAAACAAGGCATAGTTGCGATACTTTTGGGTAATAGGTGGCTTCTTTGTGGCAGCCATCTACTTCATGGCTTTCTCTATTGAACACACAGACACTCGCCCGCGCACACACCAATGGAACGGCTTCAAGTTGTTTATCCTCCGAACATACTTTCCAATTGTTTCCTGCTGTGGGTGGAAGAAATCCTGCACACTGCACTGTTTGGCAACTACTGGTAACTATAAGACACTGTAAATAGTGGGCTTATATATATATATAGTGGGTTAAACCATCTACCAACTGGTGCAGGATTTCTTCCATCCACAATATGTTGATTTCAAGTTCTTGGGTTTCCTATGGTTTCTTGTATTTGCTCCCTTCAACCGAGTCGTTCAAAAACAGACAGCCGAGAACAGGGCGATGTCCACGTCTCCTGGCTCAGCAACTGGCGAATGGATGTTTTCTTAGGGCTCTAAGACATAATCTAAACCATCCTGCCAATCATATTTCAGCAATATGGACACAGTTAACCATAACTATCCCCAGTTGACCATAGCAAGACATAATTGTCCCTGAATTCAGGTGACATCACACACACACACAATCTATTAGGCTTCATCCCAGTGGACCTGCGCGACTTCTGGGATGCCCACTTTTTGGGCCAACCAATGGGGAAAGGGATGGCCTAATGTCCAGCAAAGTGGTGATGGTTCATGATGGTTCACCATATTGCCAGTGAGAAACCCGACATCTCTGAAGATGCGATCCACCAGTGGGGAACATGTGCTCAACTGAATCACATGTCCCGGTCCAGATTCATTTGCCACTGGCTACGAGCAGTTGATTTTCAGGTATGATCTGATAAACGATATCCAGATGCTCTTCCATCAAAATGCCCAAACGAAACAAACGAACAACCTGTCCACAAAACACGGCCAAGGCTTACTAGCTTATTCCTATCGTAAATCAAAGCACCAATACAATTCCATTCATTTGATTGTTTTGGTGATCGAAATGAAACGTGTACTCGGATACCTGATATCCAAAAAAAAGGAATCCATGGTTAGTAACTGACTCACAAGCCACACACACAGTCCATTGCCTCCAACCACTGACCGTCACCCCTTGGGACCCCTTGGGAGGCCCGTTTTGTGTTGGGTCCTTGTAATCCGTCTTTCCTCCTCGCACCCATTCCTGAGAGGTCCATGGCAGGATTGGCCATCAGAATCCAGAGAGAATAGACATTGACATTTTTTGAGTAGACATTGCCAGGCTCATCTACTGTAGAATCATGTAGAATCTCTTCAACCATGTTCAACCAAAGTAATTACATGTAATTACATGTACCCTCTGGTAAATTAACATAGACCCTGGCAGTCATCGGGGTTGGAAGACTAGTTTCCATTAAAAATTGGTGATTTTCAGGGTCAAACTGTTTATTTGCCAGAGGGTAATTAGATGTAGTTACTGTAGCCCAGTGGGATCACCATTTGGCGAGATCGCATCCATGCCCATGGTTCAACCCCGTTGGAGTCTAGAAAACACGCACCAAAATCATCCGAAAAATCCCATGGTTTAGTTTGGTTTATCAGGACTTTCCTTCTTAAATCTTAAATTGCAGGTAAACTCATAATAAAAAATAACAATAATAATAATATATGTACATATATATATATTATGTATATATATATATTATGTATATTAATATATGTATATTAATATATGTATATTAATATATTATAAAATCTATATCACATATACATATGTAAAAAATATCGCTTCACTGAGTTGAAAGCTCATTGCCAAGATGCCAAAATCTGCGCACCAGCCACAGCTCCGTCGAAACCATCAGCTCCACGGGGCATCTGAGGTGGTCATCGTCAGGACATATCAGGAAGATGATTATATAATGTTGTGTATATATAATATTATAACTATTCAATGGCCATTTCAGGATCCTAAATTGGAGGTACCTACCATATATAAGGCCTATGTAAGGCCTATGTAAGGGGATATCCCCACAAAATATGGCCTTATATGGTACAGTACCTCCATTTTAGGATCCTGGAATTCCCATTGAACTATGGGTTGAAGTAGATATTATTACTATGAGTTGATGATTCTGAGTATGTATATTATATGATTGTAATGATGATAACGTCCTTGAATATGATGATTATGTCCTGATATGATTATATGATTTTCAAGAAAGGATGATTATATATGATTATAATCTACTGAACTCATAGTTCGACTCAAACCCCTCAGCAACTCAAACGATATTGCCGTAATACGTTGCTCTCAAAATATCTACAAAGGGGTGCCCAGTGCCCACCAGTTATATATATATATATATGTTGGTTTATAAACCCATGACTTGATGTATAATGATACATCTACCAGAAATCCATAGAAATCCTAGTTAACCCACTTATAAAATCTTATAAACCAATTTTGTTTAAACGACCTGGGGCACCACCAGTTTATTACATCAACAATGGATATCCAGCCCCAGGCCTATGACCAGTCACAACCGCCAGGTGTGCAGTTGTCACTAGTCACAATCGCAACAAGTGGTGGTGGTTTGTTGTTTTTTTTCATCCCATAAAATCCATAAAAGAACATCTAAACATCATTGAATGACTCTTGATCCTCCAAAACTCTTAAGTTACAAAGTTCTATCCTATATAATGGTTGACCAAGTTAACCACAGGGAGATGTGTTTGGCAAACACATCTGATCAACCTTTTGGCAAACACGCAACATGATAGGATGACAATTTTTCCGTTGATCCTCGCGGTCCAAATCATCCTTGAAAGTGATATTAAAGTAATATCATCTACGATCATCGACAAAAATATTACTAATATTAATATTACACATGTTAATGATCATCTATAAAATCATCTATTAATGATCATCTATTCAGATCTATTCTAATATTCTTTGATGGTGGACTTCAAGCCACATCACCTGGTCACACGTGTCACCTCGGGTTGCTCCATGCGCTTCAAGAGCTCGCTGGCAAAGCCACTTAGGTCCTGCCATGGGACAACTCTCCTCTTGGGAGGTCTGGATTAGTTATGATTAGTTGGAGACTCGGAGCAGTATGCGGAAACCTGGGCAACACCACCAACAACACCAACACCACCACCACCAACAACAACAGCAACAACAACAGCAACAACAACAACAACAACAGCAACAACAACAACAGCAACAACAACAACAACACCACCACCAACAACAACAACACCACCACCACCACCAACAACAACAACAAGAAGAGATACCATCCCTTGCGACTGACTCTTGAATTTCAGCCAAAATTCTACCATCCAATTCCCACATCACTAGAAATATATGATATATGGTTCTTTCCTGGGACTCTGACCCATACCCATATGAGATGGCCCTGTCTGAAAATACCTCCATACATTGGAGGCGGGGGGTCCATCCCGATTAAGCTCCAGAGCTGGTATTTTTCGGACCCCATTCTTCTTGGATCCAGATTTTTTTCGGATATGGATGGATAAAGATCATTAAATATCCAGATTTGAATGGTTCGCTATGGTTAGCTATAGAATGTTGCTTATAGATTCTAATAAGTTATAATAGATTACAAATGTTTCTCGTTGAGTTCCGCCATCTGCATGCCTTCATGCTGTAGGAGGACAGATCGCCTGAGGATCGAAAGGGCAGCCCTAAATCTACTGGTTAATCATGGTTATGAAAATAACTTGAATATGTGCTTTTCCGACCATGGTAATTCAAAGGAGCTGTATACCTCATTTTTGCACACGCAAACACACACACACACGTATTGGGTCAATGGGGTCTGGTTTTTAGTGTTTATGAGTGTGTTCTTTTTGCATTTGTATGTATACTTATATATATGGCATTTTCAATACATGAGTATTGGCGATTTTGTGTATAAATATATATATATATATGTGCATGGGTGTGACAATTTGCGACATGTTTTTCCCCCACCAATGTAAGAATCCATCGGTGATGGCTATGGGGGTATAACTAATTAACCATAAAATAGGGACATATCGTGGCAACACATCAACATCTGGTTAAACAGCGGCACAATATGGCATGAATTGGTTGGTTTTTCATGCAATTAATTATAGGTATAATCAAAACAATGAGGGGCTGAGGTGAGATCTATGTTGATAAAATCTACGCATCTTTAGTACTTAAATCGAACATCGAAGCGGGCCATCCAAAATTTGCAAAATTCAGCGGAGAAATGGAGTCAAGGGAGAGCCAAACATATACTGTAGATCATAGGGGATCAATATGAAACAAATCATCAACAATCTTTTACTTTTAACATCTTTTAACCCAGGTGTTTTTATTCAGCCATCCTGGGTAGAACCAAAACTATCCAAAACTATGGTTCCTTGAGGAAATGGATCCTCATTCCGCCCAGGAGTTCACGAGTTCAATCTGCCTGGATCTGTTCATTCGTTGGTTACCCAATTAGTTATGAGTGAAAACCCATGAAAACCCTGGGACCCGGATACCCTAAGATCCCTAAGTCGTGGTATAGCTAGATGCTGATTCCTCCACTCTCCAGGGCAAGCTGGTGCCTTTCCATGCGCGCCATTCCTTGGAACTGTTGGCGTTCAGAAAAGCGATGAGATCATCGCGGGAGCCAGCGATACCCATGCTGCTCCTGAGTGGATTGATTCATGGAAGGGCCCAGGGGCCGGGATGGGATTCATTTCAGATGGGATTGGTTTTGTTGGGACATTCTGCCAGAAACCCTGGCTTCTGTACTCCAAATTAGCTCTACACAATTCAATTTCCCATGAAGCAATTCTGAGAATGGGGAGATATGGGGAGTTAACCATCTGATGCTGGCAGCTCCATTTACGCTAAACTTGGGGACTCCAAGGACAGAATTCATGGGGATTTCACCGGTGGAGAAAATAAAAACCAGCACTTGAGGACTGACAACTGTAGGGATATGACCAGCATGTGTAGCATGTTCGCAAGCAAATGAAGATGGACATATTTAAGGTCAATCTCCTGTATCAATACTCCAAGCAATCAGCAAGACAATGCAACCCAATGGATCTTTCAAATAGTGGGACCATTTCAGTTTGACACTGCCAGGGGCTACTTCAAACTTCAAAACCCCCAAGGCTGCTTCAACTTCATAACCCCCAAGCCGAACTAAAACCGCTCAACCGACAAAGTACAGTAATTACCAAAAATCAGTACATATTCACAACAGACAGAGAATTGGTGAAACCTTGTGTCCATGTTGTGCACGTCGTCTTTCGCTGCTTCATCGAACATATGATCATAGCATCACCCTCTAAGCATCGACCAAAACCCCACGTACCGAGACTTTCCGGGCAAATTTTGCAACAAGGTGGTGCCCCCCAGTGATAAGTTGGTTTACAAACCAACTTTAGCTATATTAATATATTTACATATTATATTTACCATAAACATCCATAAACCCCAGTTATTGGAGTTATATGTAAACCAACTTAGCGTTCAAGACCTGGGGCAGCATTTATCATTTTGATACTTACGTTCCTAACTATTTTTTGATGGTTATATCCCATTGTATGATTATATGAATATTATCCCTGTAAGATAGATAGGGGACACCATCAAAATCACCAGAAGAAGTCACCGGCGTGTTGGTTCCCTGTGGCCGCCAAGTATCATCAACTCTTGTACTTCCACAGGGAGGCGATGACCCCCAGCCGCCTGAAGCAAAGTGACAGTGGAAACCATCCCCAAGGTAGGTCCTGATGTCCTGTGTGTATTTGTTCGTAATATATATATATATATTATATAATTATAATTATATATAAATAGATTGCATATGAATAATAAATATATACATAGACAGTATATATGCATATGTGAAATCCAAAACATGATCGAAAGGGTAGATCCCAAATGTTGGACTGTCAAAAACACATCCCAAATCTAATGTAGAACATGAACTGGCTAAATTATCTCATATGGAAGTTAAGGTATCCCCCGGAACGGTAAACTCCCCACAATGAGGGCTTCATGTTGGCCCCCATTCATAGAGTGGCGTCAAGGGTATCTGAGGCCTTATGATGGGGTGATCCAGCTCGGATCACATCGACAAGTGGAAGTTTTTTTTGCCTTAGGGCCTCAGGGTTGGAGGAATACCCATCTATGTTGTTCTAAGTTCTAGAAACAACCGTCAATAGAGCACTATATATATATGAGTAATATATATATATATACAGTACTTCAATCTGGGTAATTATACCGGCATTATCCGGCATTTCTGTCCTTTTCTGTGGCTGATAACTACCATCTACCCATCTACCCGGTCCATGACTCGACGCCTCTGCATAGTTGCAGGGCCGCTGGCGTGGGGCCTTCACTGGATTCAGGCGCTGCAAACACCCACATAAACACCCCGACCCAAACATGAGTACATTACAATCTTTTAGAAACTTCTGTCCATTTGGAAGTGATTTGATTCGTTTGATGATTTTTCGGTATTGTTGAGAGGTTCAACATGGTTAAACTGTTTTACCCACCAGTTTATGGCTGCAACCCATGTACAGTGGCTTTTGCTCAGACCATTTCATTCATACAATGAGTTTACAGCAGTTTACAGCAAATGTTCGATGGTTGGGATGGTCGTGGCAAAAAGAATCATTGGTTTTACTATCCAGGAATAGGAATTCAGTGCAACTCGTCGCTGTAATTTGCAAGGATGTTGTAATTCATGTGTCAATTTGTTTTCATTTCTGTTTTCTTTGCAAGAATCGGAGAAGCTCCGCTATTTTTGCGTGTAAACCACTGAGAATTGTGTCATCATTTCGCAAGAACAAAAAACAATCCTGCGCGACGTTCACCAAAACTGCCCCTTTTGACAACACCTCAGTTGGTTCGTGTTGTTGTTTGGGGGGATGGTTCGGAACAGGTTTAATACTAAGAAAGAAATGTGTTGGTACCGCGCATCTATGTGGACCGCACTTCTGTTGGTAACATATAAATCCTGCTACGACATGTGAAAAAGAAACCTGGCAGTTTCCATCAATAGAATAAGTGTTTGAAGTCCCATTTCGTCAAGCTTCCATGTTAGATTTCGGGGGCATCATCAGGTAATTTCAATGGACATGAATAACATACTATAACTATCCTCCATTCTGTTTCTCCAAGAAAAACCATTACTGATGTTCAAAAAAAACCATGCCTAATACCGACTATCAATTTTTGCTAAAAGTATCCCTTCTGAACTCTGATGTTTGAATAAATTTGATGCGGCTGATAAATAAATCCTATGTCAAATGACCTCAATAGATACAGTAGATAGACAGATAGATAAATAGATAGATAAATTGATTGATAGGTAGATAGATAGATAGATAGATAGATAATCAGATAGATAGATAATCCGATAGGTAGATAATCAGATGGATAGATAATCAGATAGATAGATCATCAAATAGATAGATCATCAGATACATATATAATCAGATAGATAGATAGATAATCGGACAGATAGACAGACAGACAGACAGATAGATAGATAGATAGACAGACAGATTGATAGATAGATAGATAGATTAGATAGATTTGATAGATTAGATAGATTAGATAGATTAGATAGATTAGACAGATTAGATAGATTAGGTAGATTAGACAGCTTAGATAGACTAGAAAGATTAGACAGATTAGATAGATTAGATGGATTAGACAGATTAAACATATTAGATAGATTAGATAGATTAGATAGATTAGACAGATTAGACAGATTAGACAGATTAGACAGATTAGATAGATTAGATAGATTAGATAGATTACCTAGATTAGATAGATTAGATAGAATAGTTGGTTTAGATAGATTAGATAAACTAGGTAGACTAAATAGATTAGAAAGATTAGATGCATTAGATAGATTAGATTAATTAGATAGACTAGCTGGACAAAATAGATTAGATTAGATGCATTAGATGGATTAGATAAATAAGATAGATGATATAGATAAGATAGACAATATAGGTAAAATACATAAGATAGATAAGATAGATAAGAGAGATAAAAGGATGGATGGATGGATGGTCGGATGGATAGATAGATAAATAGATAGATGGATGGAAAGATTCATAGATGGATAGATAGATGCATGAATAAATAGATCGATAGATAGATAGATAGATAGACAGATAGATAGATAGATAGATATATAGAACGATAGATAGATAGAGAGACAGAGAGAGAGAGAGAGAGAAAGAGAGAGAGAGAGAGAGAAAGAGAGAGAGAGAGAGATTGATAGATGGATAGATGGATAGATGGATAGATAGAAATATAGATAACTAGCTAGATAGGTAGAGAGGTAAATAGATAGATAGATAGACAGATAGATAGATAGGTAGATAGGTAGATAGGTAGATAGGTAGATAGGTAGATAGGTAGATAAATAGATAGATAAGATAGATAAGATAGATAAAATAGACGCAATAGATAAGATAGATACAAAAGATATATATATATAGAGATATAGATAGATAGATTAGATTAGATTAGATTAGATTAGATTAGATTAGATAGATAGCTAGACAAATAGATAGATAGAGATAGATAGAAAGATAGATAGATAGATAGATATTTAGATAGATAGATAGATAGGTAGGTAGGTAGATAGATAGATAGAGAGAAAGAGCGATAGAGAGAGAGAGAGAGATATAGGTAGATAGATAGATGGATAAATAGATAGATAGATAAATAGATAGATAGATATATAGATAGATAGATAGATAGATAGATAGATAGATAGATATTTAGATAGATATTTAGATAGATAGATGGGTAGGTAGGTAGGTAGGTAGATAGATAGAGAGAAAGAGAGATAGAGAGAGAGAGAGAGAGATAGATAGATAGGTAGATGGATAGATAGATAGATAGATAGATTAGATTAGATTAGATTAGATTAGATTAGATTAGATTAGATTAGATTAGATTAGATAGATAGATAGATAGATCGATAGATAGATACTGTAGATACTGTAGATACTGTAGATATTTCATGGCTAAATCGCCATTGCTGCCGCGCCTCTTCCTTTGCCCAGGGCGCCTTGCCGCGCCACGCCTTGTCCCCCTTGTCTGCTTCTTGCGGGGCCCGGGCCTCGCGGTGATGGCGAATCCAGGTGCCTTAAGAGGATGGCTACGCATCAGATTCCATAAGTGGGATAAAATATACTGATACAGTTTGATATAGTATATATTACTGCGATAAAAAATTATGCATCAGATATGTAGTTGGCTATCCAGTAATATAGTTATAAGTGGGATTAGACAAATGACAACATGCATGGCTATCCAGTAATCCGTCCACTAAAACAAGGCCACAACCCAAAACATGGATGAACATGATGGGATTTGAGCAATAGACAATGGGGGAACTATAGTGCGGCTTATTCTTGGCAACTAATATGGGCCAACATTGAAACCAGAATAACTATAACCATTACATCATTACTGTAATGGGATATAAATGGATATAAGAGAATATTGATACCCTCGTTGATTGCAAGTTGGATGAAAACCTATGGATCTTTGGGGTATGCTCTATTTACTCTGGACAATAGCCATATGACAACTGATCGCATCTTGTTCCGATGATTTTTGGGACTTTCGATCCCCAACCATACTGTCGATTCCAACTATATCCCCATAGTTGTTTCTTCATCCCCACTATAGCTTTCCGATTTCTGGACAAAGCCACATGATATTTATTTCTGATTACGTACCCCATTATATCTACATGATATCCCCATTATGGATCATTATCGTTGGTTTTTTACCCCTTCAGAACTGCTTGTTGGTTCAAAATTAAAACCCAATAACCAATAGATCCAATAGTTGTTAAAATATGCAGCCATAGCATTAAATAACATAAATCATCATTAAATCCATGTGTTTCTTTGTCCACCAAAGGACATCAGTTTTTCACCCTGAACACATACCGTGCCGCCACCTCGCCTGTCCCCGGTTGGGGGCAGCTGGCGCCGGGGCCTTGGCAGGCTTGGCCGTGCGTTTCACCTGGCGCGGCCAACTCTTGGATTTCTTTTAAACAGAAACTGCGTAATATCTCCATTTTATGGCAAAAGATCCAAGGTTGAGCTCATCTGTTTCATCTGTTTCTTGTTTTTTTAAGCAACATATGTATTTGTCAAAGTCACATGACTTGCGTGGGATGGTTACCAGATCAAACCCAAACACATGGATATAACCAACTTAGTAGAACTTGAGGACAAATAGATACCAGCTGGGGACTATCAGTTGGTGAAAAAATGAACATCCAGCCAAACGACCTGCACAAAATGCTGGCAAAACTATGGTCCAATGGTACTGTAGCAGGGTTTGACATATATCGTATATGTACCAATATCTTTTGTAGGAATATGAACCATCATGTTGCGGTGGTTGATGTCCATGGTGGTCAAAAACTGGAGCTACTATCCACAGCATGGATGATATGGATATGTAGAATCTACATGTCCATATCATCCATACTATACTAGCATTATAGACTATGTATATAGATACTATATTATAGTCAGATCATTTATAAGATACAATAAGATACTATAATATGTCCATATCATTCATGTCTATGGTCTTATTTATCTTATTTAATCCCTCCATTTATGGTCCATATTTTCGCGTGGCGTGATGAACCACCCAACCATCACAGTAGACAGTCCCGAGATGGGGGATCCTTCCCAGTATGAATTTCAAGGGATATACATATATATATACCTCTGGCACCCTTAACCCAACTTCTTTTGGGTTGGAATCGAAAAAACGTTTTTTTTTTTCGAGATTTTAAGAAAACAACTGGTATTTTGATTTGGAAAAACCTGGTTTTCCAAATTTCTACCCGTAATTTGCCAGTAATTTACCCATAATTTCTAGTAACCAAATGCCTTGCTGAAAAAAAAACGGGTTATTTTGAAAAAACAGTTTTTTTTTTCTAGCGACCCCAAAACAAGTGGGTTTTGGAGGCTGCAGGTAGTTATATCGTTACTGAATCATTAAATTATAATCATTATTAAATAGATTTATATAGTATGCATATATTTGTTTATTTAACCATCATTCCCATTATATTTCAATCATATGGAGGTGTCCTAAGTCATTGTGCTACCTCCAAGTCATCCATGGATGCAAGTCATAAATGACCATGACTTGGACCATGACTTAGTATAGTTTAACCAGTTTAACCTACTATGGTGACTTGGAAGTACACCATTTTTGGGACCACAATTTTTCACACGCACCTCCTGCGGCTGCGGAAGGTTCACAACACCACCATTTCGGCGTCGGGTCGGAAGCACGACTTCCGCGACGTCATTCCAGGTGGTCTCGTCCTGGTGAAAACAACTCGTTGTGGATTCAAAAGATTACTAACCTAGTCACCTAGTCTATAGTTGCGGGGGCCCAGTAGATTGGTAGATTGCTATTCTTGTGAGTTATTGTGGCATTTTCCAATCTATGGCTACTATAGTGAATTGGATTCCAATGATATGGCTAAAACTGTGTGTATACTGTTGGTAAGCTTATTGGACTCAAATCAAATTTACATTAATATGATTTAATATGGCTCAATATGAAATTACTATATCCTAATATTACGGCAAAACCCTGAGGTTTGCCCGGACTCGCAACGAGTGTCCGGGCAAGCCAAGATGGCGATGACAATGACGATGACGACGACCACGACGACGATGATGATTACTATTATGCACATGAATTTGATATCTTCTTGAAACCCTACAAAAAACCCTAATGACTGTAGGATTAATTGTTCCATGGGGCCTGGGGGATTTTGATATCTTCTAACATTAAAACAAACTAATGACTGTATGGTTGTTTCCACAATTATATGATGTAGAACCGACATGTTCTGGTTATATGATATGTAACATAGAAGCAACATGTTCTGGTTAACACCCTAGCAACATAATTGAACATAAAATCCTTCCCGTTGTTTGACGTCGTACAGATTTCCCTGGTATTTACGCTATTCCGGGCTTGGGCAAACCTCGGGGTCTGTGTGTAACATTATTAATATGGTATAGTATGGCAAATAGTTGTGGGTGAACATTATCCAATACTACTATTGTTACTATATTGTTAGTAATCCAATCATTAATAAAATATAACGTATACTTGTAACCATATCATACAGTAGCACATTGGTTGGTCAGTATTTAGGAGTGTACTATCGATACAATGGACGGACAAAAATCCAGAAGTGGGCAACTGCCAGTAAAACATGGAATAAACCATCTACCAACTGGTACGGGATTGTGTACATCCACAGCATGTTTTGATATGACATATTGTGGTTAACAACTGAGTGCCTGAGAATATACGTATAGTATCGTATAATATGGTTTACTGTTGTTATACTGTGGCGATATTAAAATAATTAGCATGGGTATAGTAGCCAAGTGCCGTGAATATAGTGTATGGTAACTGTAAATTAATTGTGATTCCTCACTAACTTGGTAATTATATATGTATATATGATATTATATGATATATGTGTGGTTTACTTTGCGGGGAATTGAACAACATAGGTTTGTGGTTTGTATCTGTATTTCAGAATTTGTGTTGTATTTGCCGGTATATGGGTCTGGTGTATCCGAAAATGGGGCAAACCCCACAATTGTCATTTTGATCAAGAAAATTATGATAAACTATAATTATAAGGATTTGGAGCCCCCTAGTTTTATACAAACCCATACTGTGGTTGGAGATTCTGGGTGTCTGGTTTAGATTGATGGTTGTTTAAGCAGAACTTTACTTTTTTTTTGTAAATTAACTGTAGTTGGGTTGATAAGGTTGAGCAATGCCGCACTGAAACCAACCAAAGCAAAAGGACATAACTTCCAAACATGTACAGGTTTGTGCCTTTTTGGGGCCTTCACCCTGCCCTCCGCAAGTGTGTGAGGGCCAGGCCCAAACTAGATCAATTGTATCATCAAACTAGTAATTGTACTATATACTGTAATATAGATCATGTTTTGCTCAAATAGTAAATAGTTAACTTCTCCTTGATATGCAACTGATGTGATTTACTGTAAGCGCGGCACAATCTGTTGGGGTTTTCTGAATTTAGCAATGAAGTGTGGAATGGTAGT
Source organism: Cladocopium goreaui (assembly GCA_947184155.2). Classification (NCBI taxonomy): domain Eukaryota; class Dinophyceae; order Suessiales; family Symbiodiniaceae; genus Cladocopium; species Cladocopium goreaui. The sequence continues at coordinate 160,435 of CAMXCT020006550.1, read as the reverse complement.
GAACGATCTGCTTACTCGATGACTATGGATATGAAAGATACAGTAGGACATGAAAGGTCTGATTTGTTCTGACCTAGATTCCTTGAACCAGCACCTGTGGAAATTGGTTTCCATTATTGGGGGTCCCAGGATTGGGGCTTGAGAAAATCACTAAATGATGGTGCCAGGTCTCTGTGCCTGTTCGCTTGCTTGGTTTCATCCCCAGTTCTGTTTGTGGAAACCAGCACTTGAGTTTACTTTTTTATGTTTTTGTCGTATGAATCAGTCTGTTTGGTTGGCTCGGTTCCACCGATTTGGATATTAAATCGTTACATCCCCATTTTCCGGGATACCCTTCCATTGTTCTTTCTCACGAGACATTTTAGCTGGCTACCATCCCCATGAAACGGGACAGCAAATAGTCGAAATAGCCACTGCAGTCCTTGGTTTACCTTAATATACATTGTTTGCTGATCGCTGGTCGAAATTTCATCCTCCAAATCTCTATGCTAGTGATCAGTAGGGTAAACTCTCCCATAGAATTGATTCTCACCATTTAAGTAGATAATTTTCCTAGATCATTTCCCCATTTTGTTCCACATCTATGGGACAGTTTAGGCTAATGTGGGTAAAACAATGCCATAAACCATCCCCCAGTCATCACCATTTCTGGTGCTAGCCATTTTACCATTCCCAGTGGCTGGTTTATGACATGGTTTTTCCCACATGAATTGGTGAATATCTATCATTAATTGGGATAATCATGGGATATTAACAAATAGTGAAAATTGGGATTATTAACCAATTATCCCATAATGATAGATACTAACCAGTAGTATTAACCAATACTAACCAGTATTAACCAGCCATGGCATCAGCCGCGGATCCTGCACATCCGCCCAGGAGCGAAGCCGCTGGCTGCCATGGCTGTCATGGCTCCAGCTGGAGGGCTCCGGCCTTGGTCACTTGGATTGCTATGATATAATTGATGTACAGTAATTATATGTAATTATAATATATATGATACATATTATATATATATATTAAATGTATTTATTGATGTATTATAATAATTATTTGTAATTAACATTAATTAACTATATATAATATGTGATCCATATTAATTATATATATATACATATATATATATATATATTTATTTATGGCTTAATATGGATTTACTCCGTGTAAATTTAGCATAAATCCTCGGATTTATGGGTATTTATGGATGTGAATAAAACCCCAAATATGGTATTTCATAGGTAACTTGATCCATCCCTGTTTATTTTCACTGTATCGCCAGTGATGTTTTCACAAGGATTCGACAACGGTGGGCAATCGGACACTTTAAAACACGGGATTTGACGAATTTATAAAGGAGATAACACTCGTGACTCGTTACCATCATCTATTACCATCTATTACCTAGACCCCGAAGAACCAGTATACTTGGGATGTTTTTCGGGATAAACTTGGGAGATATGATATAACAAAGATTATGATGATCGAAACCTCGAGATTTTGGGGTACCAAAGTTTCAGACAAACCCAAATGGATCCCAGTAGTCAGAACCTCACAACCATTGGCACTATGTTTTGGCAATCTTTTTTCGGGGGATTGAATTAGATTGAACAACTGCATGGACAGTTTGAGACCCAAACACATGGAAATTCAACGAGGATGTGTTTTTTCTCTGAAACGACATGTGCAAAAAACAACTAACTCATGTTTTGTACTTTAGACATTGGTCTGCATTCCCACTATGTGAACAAACAACCGGCCAACAAATATATGATATACGTATATATATATATAGCCATTTCCATGTTATCTTGGTCTTATTCAGCAAAGCTTGAGGTGATATCCCATGCTATATATATATATCCACTGCGACTCCTTTTTTCAAGTCATGATTAATAATTATATAATACATACCATATATACTAGATTTCTTGTCCAATCAAAATCAGTATAATTGTAAAGGTGCGATGAAGAACTACTTATCTAGAGATCCATCAACTACCAATAGAAAGTATATCCCTCTACCCATTCACCAACTTCTCAAGTGGAGTACACATGTATTAATAACAACATATGTATATATGTAAAATTAAAATATCAAATACAAACTATATAGATAAATAATGACCAATACTAATAAATAATTATATAGATAAATATACAGCAACAGGAATATTCGGAATATCACTATCAATGACGTTGCATATCACTTTCAAATAGATCAATCACCATGACATCTTCTGGCGCTCCCAACGGTGTGCAGGGCGGCGAGGCACCGCTACCCTGGCTGACAGTTGTTCATGTTGGATTTGAAGCATCAAAACATGGGAAATTCACCAATTCACCCAGGAAAAAACGGGGAATGTCATAGGTGTAACCAACAAACAATTGGATGTTTACCATGAAAAAAAGGAGATTTGCCTGGTGAGACATGGTAATTCAATCCGCAGAATCCGCAAGACTTGGGATTTAGCTTATCGCTTTTGTCTCAAAATGGAGGACATACTGCGAGCATGTCATGGGATATTGACTATCTGCATGAGATATATCATAAAACCAAAGTGAATGGACGTCATATTCATGGACAAGTGACATATTGGGATATATTGGGATAGAGTCAAGAAAAATGGAGATATGGAATATAAGATATACAATGATATACATATGGCACTATGGAGTGGATGAACATTCAGCTAAAACCAGATATATTGTAGTAGCAGGGCACCGGGCATGGACATGTTGGCACGACCATTGGGAGATAACTCTGGTAGACCGTGGAACATGTCTGAGGCGTGATGATATCGGGTAGTAGAATGCCAAAAAGATCGGAAGACTGCAATATCACTGGATTGGTTTGAGGGAAAATCTTAACCGGAAACCTCAGGTTTTTACCATCAAATATAGGGCTTTCCGGTTAAAATTTTCCCATCATCCAATTCTATGACAATACCATTCAGATTGTGTTTCCAAACCTTCCCAGGTGTCCAATTCAGAAATGAAGCTTGCTGCGAAGCGATTTTTTAACATCATTTACTTAAATGGAAAACACAAAGGAATTTGAGTGAAACGTTGAGGGGTTCACTGTAAGAAAATGTCGCTAAGTCAACAAAAATGTACGCAAACGACAAACATTCACACAAGTTTTGCATTGTTTCGTCATTGAAGCCCGAAACATTGAAACCCTCTATCTGTCAAAGTGGCTCAAAATCCATGATTATGCACCAAACCTTTGCTGTTTTAAAGACTGACAAACCTGAAACTCCAAAACTCCAAAAAAACTCCTTAAAAATGCCAAAGCCGGAGCCATTCAACCGTGGCAATCGGTTGAATCATTCACTTTGTTCCATTTCAGAGACGATTTTCCTAGCTATGAATCGCTATAGTTGGGGGATTTCCCAAGCCATTTTTTGATTCCAAAACTTTTGGCCAGGCCTGGCTTGGTTTTAGTAAAAAGTATCGGATTCTCCTTTGTACCAGTAGTGCCCGTTACAACTTTGGATTTTCCATGAACATGTATATATATATATATATTTATGCATATGATTAAAAATGATCAAATATACATTCATTAGTGGGAGGCTATTTGGAACATCTTTGGATTTCCATGGCGTCCCCAAGTGCCATTAATGTGTTCTATTCAATGTATGTTCCATATTGAGGTTTAATAGATTTTAATGGTTTCCATTATAGATTATAGATTATATAATCCTATATAATCAATTGTAGTAATGTTGTTCCAATAATATGTTCCAATTTCCAATTGCTACACTAATACGTTGAGAATGGCAAGAATCTCCCATTGGTAGATACATATGGGTATGGGTCAAATTAGGTACCTATTTCATAATTGGATGGTTAAATACTAAACTAGACATTCACATTTGTGGTGCCCTAGGTCCTAGGTCTTCCATTTTGACCCACATCCATATAGATAGCCATTGAGACCAAACGTCGACGCCTTCTTCGATGAGCTGCGCTCCGAGTCGGAGGAGAGTCGGTCGTCATCCAGGGACTGCACTTCCGTGCTGTCCTGCCGGGCGTTTAAAAAATCTCTTGGGGGAAAGCGCGAGACGCATCGTGATGTTGAATATCTTCTAAGCTGTTCTGATATATTATACAAGTTCTATCAAGTTCTCCAGTTCTCCATATGTATATTATATATCCTAGACCTTCCTTTGGTACAGAAAAACGTGTACCACTTTATTTCTGCTCGTTTCATTTTTTTCTGCTCGTTTGCTGGGGCCAAAAAAAAAAGTGCTCGAGATTTTTCTGTGCCAAGGAAGGTCTAGTATAAACATGGTCATATACGGTCATATGATATCAATAATGGCTTATAACAGACATGCATGTCCAAGAACCTCTGATATATGGTTGATTCCATGCCTTTCTATGGGGATGCACGATGAATCGATAATTTAGTCCTAGCAGGCATGGGCAAGCATATGTACAAGTTGATCATCACCACTGCACGCATGTTTTTTTCACTCTTCTTTTGCCATGTTTTTCCTGCCATTTTCGGCGGTAGTGCATCAATGCTCGCCGCATTGTGCGAATGCAAATCAAGAATGGATGACAGCGCCGGGACATCCGGGCCACCTAGGTTACCCCAAAAATGGCACGACATGCATGCTCTGGCACTAGCAGGATGTTTGTAAGTTCCCGGCATGGCCTATAAAGGCCTCATCCACCCATGTGGCCAAGCCTGATGTTGCAAGACATCAGGCTACATGAATGGTGTCCATGCTTCGTTCTTGGCAAATTGCCTACCAAGCAACACATAGGTGACATCACCATATCAGCCCCCCGGTCAATTTGATCTTGCATCCACATCCTGGCAGACTCTAGGCAAAATCATCTTCAGCGACTTAGTCACACATAGACAACATAATCGTATTCCAAGCTCATGCATGCAATAATGCGAACAAGTCACCCAATTTCCTCCTGGGCGTGAAGCTTGGGCTTCCTCTTGAACAATTCCCAGCCTCTGGCCATGCTCCAGGCTGTAAGGGCGATGTACCCTTCCTTGAAGGCCAACATATCACATGCACATAGATGGGGGCAATCACTCAAGACCAAAGGCATCCATGCATAGACAAGAGTCAACTATGTAATGGCAACGCAACACCAACCCACGCGCTTCAGTGACTGGGATCCATCTCCGGCCCTTCACATTGATTGCCCGAAAATAGACATCCACTGAACCCATCACCCACCGAAGCAAAGCCAATGCTTCAGTCGACACTACCTCAGCTTATCCAAGCACAAAAGGTTGCCTTCAAGGGAGTGGTCAACCCGGTATGAGCCCATTGCTCCAAGATACTCTGTCCATGTCCGGATTAGTGAAAACCACATGATGTAGCCATCTGCAAAGCGCTGTTGTGTCATAGCCCTTACCTCCAAAACGCGGCCAATCCCCTAGCCTCAGTCACTAAAGGTGCTGTTCGCCAGACTTGAAAATCAAATTCTGGAAGAAGCTGTGCCATGCATGTCCTCCCATGAATGCTTCCCCATGCATGTCATTCCATGATTGCTTTTTCATGCATATCATTCTTTGAGTGCTGTCCCATGAATGTCATTCCATTGGGTGCTATCCCATGCATGTCTTGCTAAATATAATATATAGACTATATTATATCTCTTTCTCTCTCTCTCTCACACATGCATGCCACGTCATGAATGCTTTCTCATGCATGTCCCCATATCCCATCTATGCTGCTCTATCTATGCATGTCTTTCTATGAATGCCTTACCATGCATGCTTCCAAGCAGCGACTGGCACTTGAAAGACTTTTTCAAATCAAACTCTGTGATGCTGCTTGAGATTCGCATTCTCCGTCGCCATGCGTCAAAATCAGCAAACGCAGCCTCCAAGCGGTCAGGGATGTTGTTGCCATCCCAGAGATTGAATCTGCAAGCCAGCAATACCTGGCTGGATCACAGCATGTGCAACATGTAGCTTTGCACATGCCAGACAGCTGCGGCGCAAAAACATGAAAACAAAACATGCTTGCCCAAGTGCAATGATTGACGCACATAGTTCCTGCCCCAATCCCAAATGCCACGTGTGGGCTTGGTCGGGGCAAACCAATGGCCCACAACCAGGCACCGAGCTCATAGCAGATCGCCGGTAAGTTGGGTCAGCTCCTGGTCTGTTTGCACGCCATCGTGCTTGTGCATCGGCCCTCCACCATTCCTGCAGTTCAAAGGGGTTGGACATGCATGGTGTATAGCTATTGACAACATGCAGTGCACATGAATTCAGCCTGCCTCACCACTGCATAAGTGGCATACCCGGGCCGATGTGAACCCTGTGAACAACAGGTGGCATTTTCCTCAGTGCTTGCGCCCATGGCAAAAGCAGGCAAACAGCATTTTTTTTGTGAATGCATCTAGGGGAAAGACGTTGCCATGGCCAGTCTCCACGAACACCGACCATCCCGACAAACATTGTCTTCTTGGAACCGTCTTTTTTTTCAACCTCATGCAACCAAGCATGCATGTATATACATATGTTGACCAAAGCCATATAAAGCAGGTTGAGGCTAGCACTTCCCAGCCATGTTCGAGAAGCTCGTTCAAATCTCTTGCCACTGCAGCATGGAGTGCTTCCAAAGTCTCGACTCCATCGTCTCCAGTTGCATAGCGTTCACCAGGAAACACTGTGCACAAAAGGTGTGAAAGAAACGGGTGGCCTGAAACTGGAAGAGCAGAAACGAAACTCGTGACCAGCACAGCTCTCTTCAAGCGTCCTCTGCCTTCATCTCCATGGTACATGAGTGGCAGGACTGAACCAAGCCTTGAGGGATGCATGGTGTACACTGCATGGTTCGGATCAACAGCACGGTACAATTGCCAGAAACTGGCAAGAGCTTTTTCATGGTCATCTTGATCGACCGTGAAACCGTTCATCAACAAGGCCCCACCGGTCTTGGCAAAGACCATTGGCAGCCAGCTGGACAGGAAAAGGACTGGCCACGGCACCTGTGTAATCCTGTTCCGAAAGAGGCAAGGGCACAAAACATTGTTCACCACCACATTCAACGACAATCCAAATCTCTGAATAAGTCGGTGGAGGTTCCGGGACCAGTTCGCAGGGTCTTTCCAAGATGCAATCTGCATCAGCATCATGGACTGGCCTTAGTCATGTCAGGGTTGGCCATGCACCTCACATGGAATGTACATAGGTGGCTTTAATAAGGTTCCAACGTGCAAACGGGTGTTGCTGAAAATAACTGGTCAGTCGGCATGCTGAGACACATGACCGGGCACTGTCAGCCTCAGGCCCAGCGGAGGCACTCACTGCAATGAAGTGAAAACCTTTAGGAAAGGTACAACGAAACTCTGCTCAGGTGTAGATGCAGACTAAGGACACCGGTCTCAAAATGTTCCAAAAGCTCTTCCATGAGCTGCTGTTCGAGGTCATCATTGTTTTCAGGAGCACATGTACCTGGCAGGCCATCTCAACTGCCCAGCACATTGTAGCACATACAAGCACAGTGCTCATCTTCACCTGGCGGTTGGGCTGGAGTCTCTCCATGAGACTCAGAAACAAGATCTATGCCTGCGTGGGTTGAGCACAGGGGTTGCCACTGACTGCAGTGAAAAGTATATGCCAACCCATGCACCTGTCCTCCATGCATGCCTGCAACCCTTCAACATGCATGCTCCAGAGCAGCACAGTTTCTCATGCGTGGAAGCGCGGGGTCACACCATGTTTTGCTCTGCAGGGCAGCGCGTTCACACGGTCTCAATCCCAAGGGCCAGCACGAGCGGCTTCCAAACTTATCATCCAACCCCAGCCAAAACTTTAAAAAGCCAGCAGTCACACCATGGCCAAATGCCATTGCCAAGCCTTCCCTGCATTCAACTCAGGGTTCATTCTCCTCGTCCTTCTTAGCTTTTTTTACTTTCTTCTGCTTCCTGCTGCGGATAAATGTATGAGCATCAAGCCGGATATGTTGGGAAACATATCTGCACTTCCAAGTGCGCAAATGAGAAAGTAGCCTCTGCGACTCATCATCTCCATCCTCGCTTTTCACCTTTTTGCGCTTCGTCTTTTCTTTGCGGGCTGCTTTCTCTTCTTCAGTCAGAGGTGGCTTCCAGGACCTCACTTTCAAAATTGGATTGAGACTCCTCGCTATCTCCATTGTTGGTTCCTGCGCACAGTGTCAGTCTGAGTCCAGGCCTGGCTCTGGATGCCCAGTTGTTCATTATGGTGTCGTTCTTTGTGATCTCGATGTACTTCTGCACCAGTTTGTCTTTGTCCTCCCTGCGCATGGGAGCACATGGCCACTTGCATGAATGTCTAGTTACACTACAGGATCCTGACTACACCATGCATGCTTGTATGTGACTGTAGATACAGTCGGGTGGCTTGGTGGGGGCCACTGCAGTGGCAGCTGCTTGCATGTCGATCAACTCTTCGTTCAACTTCCGCAGCTTTGTCAAAGGTTCAGCCATTCCTGCAGAAAGCCTCAGCAACCACTTTTTCAATTGAAGTAACAATTATACTAAATGAGGCGTGGACTCTTGTGCTTTGTGGTCAGAGGCCACATGGGCCTGCAGGCGCTCCTGCGCAAACAGCAATGATGTTGGGCTGCAAATTGCAGTGGCCGACGCTCAGGCCTTTTGGTTCTGGGCGGCGTCGATCTTTTTGCCAAGCAGGAGCAGGAACTGCCCCAATTGCTGAAATGGGGAAGTTGTCTGCGACAGGCATGGAAAAGGAATGCGCTCCACAGGGCCTTTCCTGAGCTGGAGTTTCAAGTCCATGCTTCAAAAGTTGCATGCATGTCCATGCGTGTTATGACAACCCAGTGCAGCCCGTACACGGAAGAGGTGCTACAGCTGGCGCAGGCTGCCTCTCCCCACCTCCACCACCACCGCCTCCGGGTGCACCCTCATTTACGTCCATGGCGTCCAAGATGCTTCCACTCGTATCCTGCAACCAAGACATATGCACATACAATCTGTGGCGGCACTCCTATTCCCAGCCTCGATCTGGGCTGATGCCGTCGCAACCATACTCTGGGACCTCTCATTGAGTTTCTGTCTGACTTGGTCAACTACTAAGTTAGCGTACTCAGCGCCATTGACCACGTTTTTCTCCAGCTTCCCGTGCTGAGCTGCCCAAGCCCAGCCATTCTCAATCATCTGACTCAGTTGCACACAAGTCTATATGCATGACATGCATGGTGTGACATGACGCAAGAACCTCTGAAATCTTCATGCATGCATGCATGCATGCATGCATGTCAAAGTTTTGAGGACAACACTCGTCCCATTTGTAGATTTCTTTCAGCATGAGCTTCGTGACTGGCTTTTCAGTGTCCTGGTCCTTCACACTTTGATTCGACATTCGCTGCACAACTATATCGACCTCTTGGAGCGAACCGGTCTTGAGAAAGGTTTCTTTCATCTTCGCACCTCAGCTACCAGCCAGCCACCAAGCTGATTGCCCATACATTGTGGCCATACCTGTTTAGCAGTACGCGTAGAATTTCTTTGCCAGCTGGAAGCCGATCATTTAAGCCCAGCACGTTGGGTTGTATCCTTCCAAGCGCGGAGAAGCTCGTCCGTGTTGGCTGCCATCACATGCCGACGAATCCTGAAGTGAGGCCAGCAATGGTGCAGTGTGGGGATATTGTATGTGCTGAAAACTGGGCAGTTGATCTGGGCCAGTGGCTGGTGGTCAACTCTGTCGTAGCTTCCTTTCTTCTTCCCTTCCCTGAACATAAACAACAAAGCTTGTATACTATATATGTTCTCAGTCCAAAAAGTATCCCTTACCATGCATGATCATTCCCATAGGCCCATGGGGCCTCAGCTCCAGCAACTTTTGCTCCACGCTCTGGTCCGTAGATTCAGCAGGGGCAACAGATGGAGCAAGGGCAACCTTTGCTGCAGGTGCTGTGGTAGGACCAGGATTTGCCACTGCACCAGGCCCTGGAGTACCTGTTGACCCCACATTTGCTGCAAGGGCTGTTGGAGGTGATGCAGCCTTTGCTTCAGCAACTGCAGTCAGAGGTGCTGCAGGTACTGCAGCTGCTTTTGGAGGTGCTGTAGGCGGAGCAGGTTTGGCCTGCACAGCTTCAAGGGTCGTTGGGGGTGTTGCAGCCTTTGCTTCAGCAACCACGCAAGCAGTCAGAGGTGCTGCAGGTACTGCAACGGCTGTTGGAGCTGTTGTAGGCGGAGCAGGTTTGGCCTGCACAACTGCAAGCGGTGCTGCAGGCTTTGCTTCCACAACTGCAAGTTTTGCCTGTGGTGCAGCCCTTGTTTGGGTATCTGGTGGGCAGGCTATGGACAAAGCCTTGTTCGGCACCTTTGCGGGCGGCGGCATTGACTTTGGAAGGGGAGTCTGCAAAATTTTCTCAGGTGTTTCCTCCAAGGGTTTCCCAACTGCCTTGTCCCCAGCAGCCTCATGTGCGCCACAGCTCTCATTGCCATGCATTTGCTCATGCAAGCTCAGAAGCTCTGCAGCGAGCTGCTCCTTTGTCAGCTGGCCCGGGGGGCCCAAAGCCAAAATGGCTTGGTGCAGAGCAGATGCTGAAGTCTCCTTCTTCGCCTTGCTGGCTTTCAAGAGGTCATGGACACGGGTAGAAGGAGTGGGAGCCGGCTTCTCAGCTACAGCCGGCACAGCGTGGCCAAGGCCATGGTTCTCGCAGTTTCCTGGGTCAGGGCTATCCAGCTGAGTCTCAGCAACAGGGGTTTCTGTCGCACCACCAAACTCTGGCTCCAAAACTCGAACGACTGGAGGTGACATAGGAGTGGGTGGCGGCGGGGAAGCAAGGTCCCCTGGAATGGTTTCCCCTGGAGTTTCCACATCACCGGCAGGAGTGGCCACATCATGTCCTGGCTCAAGGATATCTAATAATCATATATGTATTGTCAGAAGAACAATGTAGGTTCACTAACAACAGTCATCCTTGCACCAAGGAATTACTTACTCAGGCATGCATGTGAGTCCTTTCATTCCTAAAGCACACTGAGCAGGTGTAGGACTCGCAGCATGCATGGCAACGTCAGGAGCACTGACTTCGATGGCTGGCACAGTAGCCTTGCAATCACCATGCATGGAATCTAAAAACGCATTTGCGCATGTAGTGAAGGTACATGCATGAAATGTGGATGGCATACATCCCAGCACATGGTTCCCCTCCTGATCTGCTGGAGATGCTGGCAGCACCTCCCATGGAGGGACTGTCATTCATGCTGTCAAACATGCATGTCAGCAAATCAGAAGTTGATCAGTTCTCCACTCACAGACAGCCTGCGGTAGGCCAGCTCTCCCCAGTGACACCTGCGAACTTCCGAAATCAAATATTCTTACATGCATATCAGTAAAACATGCAGTATCGCCCTCCGCCTGCACACTACCGGGTGCATGTTCACCATCCCCATCAGAACTTGCGTAGAACCTATCACCTTGGTCCAACAGATCATATATCTAATTCCCATAAATGGGGGATGCTGAGTCAGATGCAAACCATGCATGTCCAAGAATACTTTTGATCATGTAGCAAACACTCAGCTCCTCACCAGGAACAGCTTCTGCTAGAAAAGTGTTCTCCACACGCGTGCTTGGTTCACTCAACAGGTTTGCCTTAAGCTCCCTGATGCGTGCCAAGCGCTCCTGAAAAAGGGCAGCAAAACTCATTCAGAGAGATTCAGCCTTCCATATGGCCATAATCAGTCCTCTATCTCAGCGTCCAATGTTGCATCAGACTTGTCTGTATCCATGCGAAGCATGGCAGTGCCGGCAAGAAGAGTCTTGCGACTCATACACTAAGGGCAATGCCCAAAAAACACACACGAACAAAAGGGCTAAAAACCAAAAGTGCTGCAGCACCATGAATCATGAATGTCATCCGTTTCCATGCATGGAGTTCATGATGGTTCATGCATGCAGCTCATGCATGATGATCACCATATATATCATGAATGCAATGTTGGACTGTCTGTGAACAAACCCACATGCATGCAAAACCAAGCTGTCAAAGGAAGTCAAAAAGTTTCAATAACAAGACATCCAATTGAGCAAGTTTTTTTTTGGCGCTCGTTTGCGGAATTTTGCGCCCGTTTCGCGGAATTTTGCGCCCGTTTCGCGCGACCACTGTTGCACACTTTTTTCGTTTTCGCGCGCAAAAGTTGCAAGCTTGCAACATCCAGGAACTCCAAGGCATGATGTTTCTAATTACCGACAAACCATCGAATTGTAAGCCTCCACCAGCGAAGGGTCTGCACAAGTTTGCATCAGTTCATCCCGGAAAGCCTTCATGGTTGTTTGCCACGAGTCAGGCACTTTCGTTCGGGGATGATCCAGCATATATGTAAAAACATTTATCATGTCAGCATCAACCCAAGGGTCTTTCATGTCGAGTCTAGTGAACAGTTCCTTGTCGGAGAACTTGGCATTGGCCTCATGCTTCTTCCTGCAGCTGACAGCGTGATTGGAAAATCCACCAAATCATTCAAAACAGGGGTTCCCCAAATCAACATGCTCCTGAGACAGAACTCTGGTGCATCCTCTTCTTTCCAAAGGTCAAGGAGCTTACGGCCAAACTTCCGAGTATATACCCTCAATCAAGGTTCATGCACATCCAGCCGAGACATCAACATACTTTCACTTCACATGAATGATGATTTACACTCTGCGATCGAGACGCCCAGTTTCTTTCAGGCGTTTTGACCCATTCCATTTCTTGCCATCCCGGCCTCATGCTTGAGCTATCATGAAGATGATGCATGGCAAAAAAAATCTTTGCGCATGTACATGTACAAAATATTCATGCATGAACTTTTCTTCCAACACAATTGCTTGGGACCACACGTGTGCTTTGAAACTGCGTCTTTTCTCTCATCACAGCAGCTGGGATAGAGCCCAGATCCAGCCCCCTTACTCCCTTCCAATTTGACCTTGCTTGTTGACGCTTTGGCGTGGGGTGGTCATAGTGCATCATCCACCAAGTAGCTGCATAGACCTGACAGAGCTTCTTCGTTTTTAGATTACGCGGGGTCCATATATGAATATGAGTGGACTGCACATGCATGCATGATAACTCTGACAAGCAACGTAACATATCTTTTCCTGGAACCACTGCCACCTGAAGTTCCCAAACAGGTGCGTTTGCCGAGGCTGTTCCACCACGTAAATGCCATGGGCTGCCACCACGACAATGCACAAAAGAACCAGCCTAAGTTCGTCGAAACATTCATGTATGGCTGGATTGATCCATCATCAAAGTTAAAAGATTCAACCATCTTCAGAAGTTACAAAACTGCAATCAGGCCACCTGCTGGCCAGCAAATTACCAACCAATACATTCGGTCGGCTGGTGAAGCCCATCGAATTGTTTAACAGCGACCTCAAAGTGGTCCCCAAGTTTGGGGCGCCAAAGCTAGCACAGTCTGGGGCGATCAAAGCCATGGCTCCTGGAGCCAACATCAAGCAGGAGAACAGAGCCAACCTCGGAGATCATCCATGTAAACCTTCCATCATTAAGCAACAGACCAGCACTGGGGTTCAGGCACAAATCCTGGCGAGGATGTGAAGTCCATAGCCGCAGCTTTCCCGCGACTTTGCCCGTAGAGGATGTCATAAGAGGCAACATTGAAGCCTCTGCTCTTCCTTGTATCATGCATGGTCATATCAAAACCAATACATGCATCGAAAAAACTATATCAGCATATCATTGCCCACATGAAACACACCCAGTGAGGAGGAGACCATTCTCGGCTGACATTGGCGCGGCCACTAAAGATCTCCACAAATTGGAATTCTGCCTGGTGCCATGCCAGGTCTTCATTCCAAAGCATACAAAGTACCTCAGGTGCACAGGCAATTTCCAAAATCATTTTAAGAGTTGACTTGACTATGACATCCCACACATGGCAACATCCATTGAGACAATGGCCACTCCAATCAGCACCTGCGAAAATTATGCATGAAAGAAACCCACACGGATGCATGAGTGAATTTTATCATGCGTGAGCGGGTATTGCATATGTGACATGTCAACAATTACCATGCATGCATGTATCCATGTCAAGGGCAGCTAGCCGTGGCCTTCGGAGCACCACAGTGCATGAGGGAGGTCACTGCGGATCCACGTTCCCAAAAGGGCATGGCTCTAGCCGTGGGGCCACCGGTTGAATGCTGGATTTCAAACTGCAAGTGCTACGTGCATATTGCACTTCCACCAAACCAGCAACTGCATGCATGTATGCATGAATGCATGCGTGGGCATTACTGCAGTATCCACTGAAGATGAACCTGTGTCAACAAGTGCGAGTGGCAACAACATTGCAAGGCAAAGGGGGCAAACCGACCTTCCGCCATAGCATCCACTAGCCAGCTCATGATGGCATACCTGATGGAAAATTAAACTCCATAATCATCATGCATGCAATTGATCCATGAATAGCTTGTATCAAACGAAAACAATCTAGTGCTACACATAAGCAATGCAACATGCATGAATAAGGCTAAGATCGATTTTGCCACTTCCTGTATGCTCCACTCAGCACTTGGCAGACACAGAGGCCACACCTAGAGTTTGTATATACAAGGGCCTCAAGCATGGCCCCACTCACGCTTTTTCCATTCCTTCTTGCCTGCATGAATGAAGTTTACAGCTACATTTCAAACACAACTTTCAATCAAATCTGACAATTTCAATCCGGCCTTCGGTCTTCACTGGCGGTGGAGGCCGAGGTGGCCACCAAGGCTTTGGTAGCTGGGCTGGTTTCGGTGGAGGGGCCGGGGGAACTCTCTTTGGCGTGTGCAAAGGTCTTGCTTTGTGAGGAACCTTCCCCCATGGTTCGAAAAGGTCAGATCCAACAGTGTTGGACTTCTTTGGTGGTGGTCCTGGAGGTGGCTTGGGACCATGGGTGAAAACAGTCTTTGGCGGCACTGACCCCTGGTCTTTCGGCGCGGCCTTGGGGAATGACTGCATCACTTGAACCTGTTTCTTGGAGGTGGGCTCAATCTCGACAAAGGGCACAGGCTTGCGCCATGCTGCCTCCGCACTTGATGATGGACCTTCGCCATCAAGATTTGGTGGCCTGCATGGATGCATGCATGTCGTAAACAATACCCCCACAAATCCCCACCATCGTGAACTGAGACCCTACATGAAAGATATGGTCAAGATGCATGAGCTGCATGAATGCCTGTCTTCCAACGGAAGTTGTCAAGTCATCCGGCTACCACACGATTCCTGCAACTATATATGATTCATGCATGCCATGAAGTAGATTTCATGCATGATCATGAATGAAGTCAGCATTATCAAGTCTGTCTCTGGAGGCAGTCTGTGAATCCCCATCCTGAAGAGGGATGGACTTTGCCAAATCATGCATCACCGACGCAAGGTTTGGATCCTTCCAACAGATGATTGAGCCATCGATCATCTAAATTGAAATCGACATGTTGCCACAACTTAAACATTTTCTCCTGGGACATTTCTGCAATAACATGGTCTTCAACCTGGCTTCAACAGGCAGCAACGGGCAATGTCATAGGTGCGCGCACTCCCGCATGCATGGAAGCTAAGGTGGACACTCCAAGTCTTCTCAGGACAGCTTCCCAGTTTTCTGGGTCATCCTGAAAAGAGGCAAAAGGAAAACTATATATATATGTATATGTACTTATTTTGTTTCATATCAAGTGCATACATGCTGAGGTCTTGGCCGGTGAAAGGTGTATAGGTGGAGCTATGGCCGCCCTTGCCGCTGCTTCCTGCATGGTGTTTCTTTGCAAAACTATCCAGCAAACACTACGTTGTACTCCATTGCACATTGGCCCCCCACCTGATCAATCTCTATTCTACATTTTTTCCGGGGCGCCGCCATGATTCTTAAAAATCTGCGGGGATCTCGCAGCAGTTCGCATCATGCATGCCACAAGAGTAAAGTTGCACAAGTACAAGTACTCATCGATCATTAACAAAACTGACTGAAGCTGAGAACCCCAGGGCACAAAGCTCAAGGCAATGTCCGAGTCAAGGAGCCATGTACCTTCAACAATGCTATGCCCACCAAAAATCCATATGCATGTAAAATTTTGAGCCACCATCCTACTCATGCATGAAAAATAAGGCCATGCATTGCAACGTGCATGGAGTGATCATGGTTGAATTCAACTCAACGATCACATGTTGCCATGCATGCATGGGTATGAATGAATGAATTGGAACCCTCAAGGCCACATGCATGCATGAACATGAAAAGCTGCAGAAATGCATGTGCATCACAGTTTTTGACCATCGCTCATCGACGACCTTCCACATCCAAGCGTGTTCTCACGCTTCATCCGAACTGGCCATGGATATGTGCACCCACACTGGTGCGTCACACATGCACAATTGATGCATGTGATGAACCCCTAGCTAAAGAAAAGCAACCTGTCATACAGGGAAACCTATACGACTGAAGTTGCACCCCTCATGGCTGCAACGAGCCAAAGGTCAAAGTTCAGGCCCCGCCATAGCCTGTCAATTCAATAATGCATGCGTGCAATGTTGCACATAGCTTGCCTACATGTGCACAAGTACATGCATTACTGAAACCAAGAAACTTCTGCGTGCCAAGTCTTTCGCTGCATCATCCCCTAAGCCTTGGTTCTTAGCCTGTCTCCTGGCTTTGTGGTAAGCCGAACTTCTCTTCGATTCCTCTGAAGCATATTGTCCTCGAACTCGGGCCTTACTCTTAGCCTTGGGCTTCGGACAGGCCTTTGACGAAGCAGCCCGAGCTCGGGGTTTGGCCTTGGCTTTCGCTTTCGACTTGGCCTTGGGGCCTGGTTTCGCCTTGGGTCTGCCACGTGCCTTTGCTTTGGCCTTTGCTTTGGCCTTTGCCTTTCCACGGGGCTTGCGCCCAGGACGCTCGGGAGGCGGTAACCCAAGACCAGCATCCAACCACTTCTGGCACTCTGGGGGAATCGGCACAACCTGTGGCCAGAATGAATTTCAAATTCATGCGTGCATGATGTATGCATGGATCCAAGTGGTCAAATCTCAAAACCCTCCATGCATGTCAAACAAAAAATACCATAACCCTGCATGCATGTCAAGCAAAAAACGATATAATATAATTGAGCAACCTCTTCAAGAGGAGGATGCTCCACTGGCACTGCTTTCACATCGCTGCATGGTGGACACAGATCAGCTTCGTCCAAAGGCACTAGGCCTTCCTCATCGTTCATGATATCTCCTTCAGGCTCCAGTGATGGAGACAAAGGAGACTCCAAACTGGCAACTCCCTCAGATTCCTGTGGTGGAGACAGGGGATCTTGCAAACCATCATTGGCATCCACCTCAAGTTCCTGTGGTGGAGACAAGGGAGCCATCAATGCATAACCATCACTGTTGATCATGTATTGGTCAGAGTCAAACGGTGAGCACAAAGGATATCTCCCCAAGGGCTCTTCATCGAAAGTCATTGATCCATTGTGTTCACCCACGATGCCTGGCACACATTCATCTTTGAAAGATGTCTGAGCTTTGCTCAAAGCACACGGCTGAAACTTGGAGGAAAAAGATTCATCCATCATCTGGGTCTCATCCATGGGTTGGGTCTCAAGGTTGTGACCCATCATCTGGGTCTCATCCATGGGTTGGGTCTCAAGGTTGTCCATACCTGAAGAAGAGTCAATCCATTTTTGTCCTGCACTGACTAATGGCATGCAATGCAAAAACAATGGCATATGCATGTCTTGAGGGCTGCACTGACAGCTGGTGGCCGTGGCATGGGATGGAACTTCTCAATCGTGGTAGCTGCACGAGCCCGCTGTGCTCTGGACAACTGAAGTTGAAGCAAAAGCTCAACTTCCTCCAGCTCCAACAGAAGGAGCTTCCGACCTTTCAATGGTACATGACAAAAACATGAACACCCCAACCATTCGATCGTATGAACTACTCCATGCATGTGGCTCACATACTCACGCATACCATGAAATGTTGATGGTCAAGGCACATTTGTCACTGTCCGGGTTGCTGGTCTTCTCAGGCGTCATCTTCGCAACATGAGCCCCTAGCATATGGATGCATGATGGCTCAGTCATGGAAGGTAAGTCAAACATGTATCAAGGAATTATGGGCCTGCAGGTTTGGGAGGTGGCGTCACATGAGTGCAGCCTCAGACGCAAATTGAATACGGACATGTTAACATATACGATACGACTGTTATGACAGTGATGGTTTCCATCTATCAATCATGCATGCAGGGGGCTGGTGTCTACCGAGCTGGCTTCAGATGTAGTGGAGCGAAGGTCTTGTGACTTTATCTGCATCTTCCTTGCCAATGCCATCGGGTCCTTTGAACCCTTCATAGGTTCAACACATCCAACAGCAGCACTCTGAGTAGAAACCACAGAGGGCATTTGCTCTGACCCCGTGGAGGCTGAAGCACTGCCAACCAAAGTTTCATCCTCCTGCACATGTTGAAGTTGAAGGTTTTCGTTTGTCGTATTGAAACTTAGACCTAGGCAGGCATGCATGCATGTACTTGAAACTCATGGTCACCATCATCATGCATGAAGTACTGACCATTGTTGCAGTCAAGAGTCGCTGTCCGACAAACTGCAGCTAGTCGAGCTGGAAGTGTCCACATCTGACTCAGAATCTGGTCCTAACAAAGCCAATGGCCCAAGACCCCCAAAGTCACATGTTCTTAATAACCAATCCTGGCAAAGGAAGATTGGCAAGTGCATAGATCTTCCGGATTTCAGGACATCTTGGTCGATGAGGCCGCCTCGGGATGAATGGAAACTATACCATTTATGCATGATCACATCCTGCATGATGTCCATTGCAAACAAACCACTTGGCTATGCGAGAGAATGCGTACACCAGTCTCATCGCAATTTTTGCGTGCATCTTCGTCCTCGTGCCTCACAATCCAAATCTGATCATGCATGCTGTGCCCCATGCATGACTACTGCAACCATGCATGACTACTGCAACCATGCATGACTACTGCAACCATGCATGACTACTGAAACATTGCGTCACAGTGGCTACATACATCCATCCCTCTCGGCAGTGTCAACGCAAAAAACTGCGATGCAGCTTGCTCAAACATCGGGAGTGAGGGGCGAAGTCCACAGTGTTTGATGGCCATACCTATGACCGCGGCATTCTTCTTCACATCACCTGGCCGGGGATTGCATCACTTCACATGCATGATCTAAATATAGTTATATGCTTTGCTAGCTAGTATCTCACTCAGGATCCTACTTCGTTTGAGTTTCTTGTGCTTGGAGACCTCCACTATGGCATGCCTAAGGGCCATTGCTTGGATCTTTTCATCGTTCGCCCAAGCAGTGGCGAGTAAAGCCGCCTGCTCAAAGTGCGCCATGTCTGCAAATCTTGAGCCGGTTTCATAAAAAATATGTGAGGCACCGAGTTTGGCGGCAAACCTTCGCTGAAACACAATGCATGCATGTGGCATGAATGCAGCATGCATGTGACATGAATGCAGCATGCATGAAACATGAATGCAGCATGCATGATCTTTTATCTTGAAAACATCTAAGACATGGATGCATAAGACAAAATTAGGGGCACTCCAAGATCAAATAGGGCCTGAACCCATGTATGGCATTTCCATGCATGAACCGTGCAGCTGACCTTCTGAAAAAAGATGTTGCGCAGGCCATGCTTAACATCTTCTGGGGCCACAACCCCCCATTTGACTCCTGTCACATGGCCCATTTGAGGTGAACATATGGCCACCAAGATGCAATGTGCACAGTTCACCAGAGCTCCTTCTGCCATGGTAGGTTACCACGGTCGCCCCCGTACTCTTGCCAAGCAAACGCTAATGGGAACGGGCAAATGCATATGAATTATACACCCAACATGTCTCACACAGTGCTTTCAACACCAAAACGATCCCAAAGGAACAAATCAAGTAACATATGAAAAATCATGTGCCAAAAAAAAAATGTGCTCGATTTTATGGTTATATTTTTTTTGTGCTCGTTTGCATTTTTTGCGTACCAAATCTTGGATTGAGCACATTTTTCTGTACCAAAGGAAGGTCTAGGATATATATATATATATATGTAGGTATATCTTCTGAGCACTGCAAGTTAGATTAAGATACATTATAAGTGTACACAAAGCATGATATTTTCCCCTGACCAACCGAAAATTTCTTGTCCATCGGGTGTCCATCGGGATTTCAGGAACTAAACTTACCATGGGGGTTGAATCCAGGAAAGCTGAGTGTTCAAGACGCCCCCATTGGGTCTTGATCCGCACAGGGGGATGAGAAAGACGAGAGCGCATGGAGAAAAAGGATACCAAAGACTAACCATCGGGCTATGATTTACATTGATTTACCCCAAAGTGAGAACAGGATAGTCCTCCACGGACGAGGGGCTGGAATTCTTGTCTTCCAGCGCCGTGATCTTCTCCTCCACCTGCAACAATGGATGGCTTTTTGGCCAAACACAAGAGTAATAGATAGGAATAGGAGTAATGGACCCACATTTATATCATTTATCACACGTGCGGTCATTTCGAGTACAAAAACCATCTAACATCATCCAACTGTTTTTTTTTCAATATGGTTCAATGATGTTGAAGCCATCGCAGATAGGGCTGCCAAAAAAATGATGGGTAAACATGGACGCCGGCCTCCGATTCACTGGACACTTCCTCCAAGGGTTGCGGCGCTGGCGGGCTGCTGAAGGCCTGGAACGTTTTCAACCGAAGAAAGCAGTAGAAATTGGGATCCAAGATGATTCAACCACTCAACATGGGGATCATATCAAACACATATGCATTTAAGAATGTAGAAACAAATGAATAAAGGATTTATCAATTTGTGAATTAAAATATGGGCCGAACTCATAATAATGAAAGTTCATGGCGATTTCCCCCTCCGGAATCAAACGCAGCTGGGCAAACCATATCCCATATCTTGAATGGAATTTGCGTTATACATTGACAGTTTCTTCAACAAGGGCTCTTAGCATTGAGTAGGGATTCACGCAATAAAACAAAGGGCTACAGTAAGGGTAAGCAGCGCTAATGTGAGGTTTGACTTCAACCAGTCAATGGGGAACTGAGACAATTTAAGTTTAGATAAACCGAAAGGAAAACGTGGTGCACAAGACGATACGACCAGATAACATAAGTAATAATCAATTAAACATAATTAAACAGCAATCACATGTTGAAGCTGAAATACATCATTTGACACACAAGGTGATAGTGAGATGTCACCTGATTTTGTGGCCCCCTTGGCCGCCTTTTTCAGCACCCTGGGGCCCTGGGGATGGTAGCGAAATGTCATGATTTGTCCGGCCGGGGCCGACCCAAACATGACTCATGTTTAGACTGTTTAGAGTTGTGGTTTTTTGAACATTCACCAAAGGAACTGCGGACATGATTCATCAATAGAGCTGACCATGAAAGTTGACTCTCTGGTGATATTCCCATGTTGATACCCAGATTTGTGTCAACAAACAAGAATACTAAGTTTTTGTTAATATTCATTAATCGTGCATCCGGGTGTCAATACTCCCAGATTGATCTTCAAACGATTAGCAAACATACACATTAGTACCTGTGTGCCTGAGGATGTGTTCTATCTAGTTTTCTCACCAGCAAACGTTCTGAGTTGGTGTGTGAGACATTCGAACTTCAAAACACACAGTCAAGTTGGATCGGCATTCATTTTTGGGTGAAAGCTCCATCGTGGGCAACACTAAATGGTTGAAGCCTTGGTTGAAGCGATATCAAGCAGCATGTTGATGAACCCCTCATGTTTGTTGAGTTCTGTTGAAGCCACTTGAAGCCACTTCGCCCAAATGTGTTGGCAAGACCCCCTTCGCCTCCACGGGAGCAGTTTTCTCTGGCTCCGCTTTCTTGTCCTTCCTCGGAACAAGGCTCCAACTCTCATGGTGAAGCCGGGATACGATAGGATATATATATATATATGGTATAGATGTGGTATAACATGGTAGAACTATGTATTGATGTGGTATATATAAATGAGATCATCATCATATTGATATTGATATATTGATATAGTCAAACACTATGCTATCGGCCATGGGTGGTCTCAAAACAGTGATCTCCGAAGATCAAGCGACTATATAGAGATATGTTTGTGAACAAAACTGGTAGGAACAGAAAGGGAGTTGTTGATAAATGATGCAAATGAATGGGCCAAGGCGGCCAAGATGCCAAATTTCAGGCCCAATCACAAACCCAACAGCCATGGACGTGCTCCAGAATTTCAAGGTGCCCATGCTTCCACTGATATCTGGAAAAAAAAACCACTCAAACAAGGTTTTCCCAGCTCTTGAACATCGCCCTAATCACTGTAGCAACTGAGTGCCATCTGTTTTTCGCCCAAATCAAAAAGGGTTAACGTTTTACCAACCTCAGACCTTAGTAACTGGAACCTCTCCCAAATACTGACTGGCAACATCCAAAAGCAGATCGCCAAGATTCGCTCGTGCGCGCGCCTTCTTGGCTTTCTTTTTGCCTGTTCAGGTGGCAAGCTCTCGCGGTCTGCAGGTTTGGATGGGTCAAAAACCATTCAACAGGTTTTCAGTTGGGGTTTGCTGACAATAGGGCACCCAAAATATTCCAAAATAATAGTTATTCATCTTTGTCTATGACCGTCTATGTTTGTTATTTGCTCTTGAAGTTGTCTAGGTGTTAAAATATAATTTTCACAGTTTCAGAAGGTGTATATATTCATTTTCAGACACGCCGCAACATGATTGGTGGCTTGATCCATATCCAGTTGACTACATGGCTCAATCCATGGTTACACCCAATTTCATCAATCATCCCGATGAGTTCATCGTCCATGTTTTGTTCTTGGGGATTACTGTATATTACTAGTATCAATATGTATCAATTAAAACATAATTATAATGCATTATTCTCCCAATGCAAACACATGCTAATAGATTTACATAGTGGTGCCCCTTAGATAGCTAAGTTGGTTTTTAACTACAATAAGTGGGACTTATGGTAGATATATCTATAGTTGATGGGGGTTATAAACTAACTTATAACTGGGGGGGTACCACATTGTACACACTACTGTACCTTCTATCTTTCTTGGTTATCCCTGCTGCCAGTGCCAGGTTCTGAAACAACGGGCCGTCGCCTGCCGCGCGTTTGGCGCGCTCCTGGAATCTGCTTTGGAAGATGTTTTGACCCAAAAATTGGGCGGACGTAGTGGTCAATAAAGATGTGCTTAGCATATATAATTTAATTCTGTATATATATATAGTGGAATCAAGAAACAACCGTAACAATAAGTGGTAAATTTAAGTGCCTAACGACAAAGTGGATGATACATGGAGCCAACCCTTAGTCACTCGTCAGTCACAACTCTGCGGTCGCAACCTTAGGAACACGGTCACAAGAATAGTTGGGATTTTGAAATCTGAAGAACACCATTCATAGTGATTAGTAATTTAACTTACAGTATCCATAAAATAAACTGAGGTATCAAATTGGAACCTCACGTTTGGAGATTCATAATGAATCAAAACTCATCTGTAAGATCTTTTGACAATGGAAATTAGATAATCATGAGGTCCCTGCGATCTAGATGTCCAGAACAACTGATCAATGGCTGGAGTAAGTTGACTCCCTAGAATTAGTTGTCCCAATCTCATCGTGGGTTCTGTGACAGTTTGTTCTTTCCAAATACATCGTAAAATCCATTGTTTTCCATCAACAAGGCTATATACAGTACACGACAAATTGGTTCACCTTAAAATGTCCATCAGCTATTGAGACGAATGTGGTAATCCCGAGAACAAACCATCCCACTTAATCACTTGGAAGATACCAAAAACTATTCCAAGAAGAGTTTCATCATTGGCTTTACCACATATAGAACTGTTTCAGTTGACTATATACAAATATATATATATATATGTATATTACGAAGAATTATGATACTTGTATGGGGGATTCGTAAAATGGGGGTACCCCAAATCATCCAAGTCATTAGACCATTCTAGTATTACAACCCATCGTGACTTGGGGGATCTCCTATCTCAATCATCCCCCCCACACAGCCAATATAATTATTATGACTTATCATTTCCATGAATGGATACCTACTACCATATATCCCGGAATGCAATGATATCCCATTGTTACCACATGTTGCATAATACTATCCATATTATATATATATATATCCCATGAATATCCCATGAATATCCCATGAATATCCTATGAATCCAGCGTTTTCCCGCCCACACCGCGTCCCTTTTTTTCGGGTCACCTTCCCGGCAACTGTTTTACGCGTCCTCTTCGGTCTCCAACTCCCGCAGGAAATCTTCAGCTTCCAAACGCGAGAGCAGTTCTTGTGCCTCTGAAGTTCACCACTGGGAGATGGGATATGACCATAGGGGCAACCCCAATTCATAATGATGATATGGACTATTTATAGTGAATACTCTTTTCAGTGAACCAACTTGTAGTGTCGGAGGTTGCTGTATATGGCCAGTTGTGTTTTAAGTAGCACCTTATGACCATGGGATATGACCATGAATTTATTGGTGTCTTCCTAAAATGGGGGTACCCCAATAGCTGGATGGTTAAACTGGAAAATCCGAACATAAAATGGATGATGGCTGGGGGTACCCCCATTTCGGGAAACCTTCATATTGACTATGATTTGAGTGGGAGATGTACTTTAGATACATGGGATATGAAAAAGGATGATTTTCGGGGATATCATCATGGTTTATGATGATTAACACTTGGATATAACTATTGTGTTATTGGGAAATTTTAATACACACCTGGTTAGTATATCCCATTCACGGGCATAGAACTAGTGGATATAACTGACCAGCAATACTCAATGCGATGTAGCAATTTTTTGGTATATCATGGGGCTATAATGGCTACGTATAAATGATCAAACATAATCATAAATACATAATACACTATAAAATCATATAAATACAAATTATAGTAGAATGTAAGACTACAAACATTGCTGGTTTCAATTAAACATTCCAAACAACATCTGCCCAACATTGGCACCACAGCGCCTCCCGGAGCAGCTCCGGGCCGCTCACGCGTCCGGAGCTGACCGGCGCGGTCTTGGCCAACTTCTGCAGAGCAGCCTGGCGTCTATGATGTGGATGGTATTATGGTCATGGTATTATGGATATTATTGTGATGAAATTAAACAAGCCATGATAATAACCATGATGGTACTGTTATCATAATAATTATGACGGTACTAAATACATGATGGTATTATAATGATTTGTAATGGATATTCCCCGAAATAATACCATAATCCATTAATAAATGGGAATATGGAATAATATGTTATAATATGTAATAATATGGAAGAATATGGAATAATAAAAGTATTATAAAACTGGATATCCAAAATATCACCATATCAATAGCATAATAATGGACTATGGAATACTATAACATTAATTAAATACCAACATATGAATGCTATAAACCATGATAACGAAATAATACCATAATTAGTTAAAACATGGAATATGAAATAATATGGAATAATATAAGTATTATAATAATGGATACTCAAAATGTCACCATATGAATACAATAATAATGGATCACTGATATCATAATCGTTATTTTATGATGAAGTCATTACTAGTACTATGGCTGACTATAGCCATGATGGTGCATGATAATATATTGCTATTATTAGCCAGAATAATGGATAATGTCAGAAAAATGACAATGGATATGAATGGTACTATATTACGCATAATAATTGATAATGTCATAATAATGATATTATTATAATTACTAAAATAATTATTATTGTTATTATTATGGAATGCACAATTCTATATATAACGAATACACATGGATATATAAAATAGTAATGGTGCACTGGAAACTGTATTCACTATAAGTCTCATGGAATTCTAATGGAATTCTATGATCTAATGGGTCACAATGAGTTTTACCATTATCATGGCTACTAGTAACATCTAAGAATGAGCTTGGGGAAAATTCTCAGCTAGCCATGTTTTCGAGCACCGGAAGCCCGTGGTGGTTTTCCTTTTCGCCTCCACGTCGGGGTCACGACTCTTCTTCATGTCGGCCTTCTTGGCACCTGGAAAGGAAACTGTCCCACTGGAATTAGGGGTGTACATGGGTGTACTATATAAATACCCCATTTAAGGCCATCAAATCACAGAGGAAAAGATGATTATAATATATATATATATAAATATAATGAGTTGATTTGGAGGTATCCTATTTTCAGACCAAAATGGAAATGGACAATTTTGACACAAATTCACGCACGGTTCTCTGTCCCTGGGCCGACTGATCGAGTTTAAACCAATAAAGATGTAAAGCTGGAGGACATTACTAAGTCACCAAGAAGTAACTAGCAACCGAAACTCAACAATAAACATTAGTGAATGCAGTCATGTCCAAAAAATCGAAAATATAATTCTTGGATGTGTTTAGCGGGTTTTCAGATAATTATACCATTTGTTGTATCATCGATCACCGTGTGGCTGTTCAATATTCTAGATAGTAATAATCCAAGAAACTTATGAAGCGGACCGGTGAAACCAATGGAAAGTCGGAATGCACCATGTAACAAAAACGGAGGGAAACCTGACATTGTTTTTGGGACAACCCCCCTGCCAAATCAATCTGACTAAATGACTAAACTGAAGCTTATGTGTGTGATGTGCATATATAAAAATATACATATACACATACACATCCATATATCTATGTGGTATTCAACTCATATATATATATATATACACATACATGTATATATATAAATACATGTATATATATATATTAATATATATATACATATATATATATATATACATATACATATACACATACATATACATATATATATATACTTTTATATACATACAGATACACACATACATGTATATATATATATACATATACATTATGAACACACATATATATGCATAAATACATACATTACATTGCATTGCATTGCATTGCATTGCATTGCATTACATTACATTGCATTGCATTGCATTGCATTGCATCACATTACATTACATTACATGCATTACATACATTACATACATTTCATACATTACATCCATTACATCCATTACAAACACACAAACATATACATATACAGATACAAAGACATCTACATATACATACACATGCACATACATACATTACATTACATTTACATTTAATTACATTACATTTACATTTACATTTACGTTTAATTACATTACAGTACAGTACATTACATTACATTACATCATATTACATTACATTACATTACATTACATTTAATTACATACATACATATACATATACATATAGATACATATATGTATACATATCTAAATATATATATATACACATGTATATGAACACAAACATATTAACACACACACATAGATATATGTATATATATAAATATATTGACATGTGTATATATTTATATATACACCCAAATATCTGTAACTGCAAGTCTTGGTCACTTTGGTGGCACCCACAAGAGTATCGCCCTGAACGAAAACATGTATTGTAATGACAATTCTCCAGAACGGGGACTAATTCCCTCTGAATGAATTAAAACTCGAACTATTGCCATTGGGTCTTAACAAACACATGTAGGACATTATTTATGAACAAGGTACAACTTAGTCATATATATATATGTATACATATAGTGTGTATATAGTACATATAATATGTACATATACATATGTATATATATATAATTATACAATATATATATGTATATATATATACATATATATATTGTATAATCATATATATATATATATACATATGTATATGTACATATTATATGTACTATATACACACTATATGTATACATATATATATATATATGACTAAGTTGTACCTTGTTCATAAATAATGTCCTACATGTGTTTGTTAAGACCCAATGGCAATAGTTCGAGTTATATATGTATATATATACACACTGCAAATTACCTTCAACCAAAATCACCTATAGTTCGGTGCCTTTAAGACCTATTTTGTCCACCCCCCCTACGAGACACGCGCACCTGTGGAAACTGAGACTTCCACCTGTGGGAAATCATAGGCTTTGACCCATGGGATGAATAATTACTATCCAAAAGTTTAGGTCCGATTAATTCATGGATTCATGGTCAGAAAACATAATGAATTAGTCTATTAGCATCTTGTAATTATTGGTCTATATCCTATTTCTTTCCACGTAGTATCAAATCATATAGTTAATAGATACTTGATGAATTGTCACTATTCAATAGATTTTGACCTATGAAAACCCCAGTCATTTATTGATCACAATATATCACAATAGTATTTATAGAAAAAGAATCCGTGGTGGGGTTCATGTCTTCATCACTTGCAATGCTTTGGTCAAAATAAAGTTTTGAAATGCAAACTGGGAATTACCAGGAGTCCATCCAGAAAAAGGGCTAAAGCTGTTCAAACAAGCGGGGTCTTACATTTGTTGAAACTTCTGTAACCAAAAAAAGCAGCGATGTGTCAACCATTGAATGTCAGTGTCATTGTCGATGGCTGATCTAAAAAGCTTGACAAAAACAAGAAGGACACAGCGCATTTAGTCAATGTTCAGGGGCAAACTCTACAGTGTAAGGCGATCAAATAAGACAAATCCCAGACTGTACGGCCAGAAACCCATCGACGGATCAGGTTCCCCTGGTTGTTTTGGTGCCTCCTTCTTCTTCCGGACCTGCAAGCAACACTTGGAAAAGTTGTGGATGAAAACAACATCAAATCATGCACGGGAAATACCATATGCCTACGCAACAACACCAAAATAAAGATATTGCCAGGCACACTCATGTTTGAAAAAGTCAGTTACTTCGCGATTCACAGCATGTCTCGCAAAATCCGGAAACATCAAAGCCATTGGGTCAACGTCTGGGGTGATCTTCTTTGGGCGAGAAATTGTGCCCAGCCTTTGGAAAACCACCACGAAAATCTATCTGTATATATATATATAGTCTATACATTTAATGTATATATAAATAATATATATATATGTAATATCATTAATTATTGAGATGTGTTTTGATATATAGTTTTATTATGTTTTAATATGTGTTTCACACACATTGTTGTTTGATGTATACCACCCATTTTGGACACATCCATATATCTAATAGTAGGGTACATACACAGTTGCATATCCAGTTGCATATCCACCTCATAGCAGTTGTATATATCCCCACAATATCCCCTCATACGGTTGCTGGTTGCGAAATCCTGCACCAGTTGGTAGATGGCTTATCTCCTTATAATCACATTATTGACCGTGTTTCAAAGTTACTAACAGTTACCAAATGGTGCAGGATGTCTTCCATCCACAGCATAACCTGTTTTCTTACTGAAGCCCAGGCTGGGCCTCAGCATCTTTCTTGCCCTTCCTCTTGGGGCCATTTTTCTTCACCTCTTCCACCTCTGCTGTGGGGTCATGTCCATCCCAAATCAACCTGGGATTCAAAGACTGAGTACATTCAGTTTCTATTCATTTCAGGTACTTCAGGTATTTGCCAAAGATATAAGTTCTTCATAGTTGTTTCATGTTCTTCCCAATTGTGGGTCAAGTTCTCATGCCAACGTGCTTTAATGTCGCTAGAATGCACTCACATGAAGTCACATCCTGCGCCGCCTGCTTCGAAGTCTCCAACTTCTCCTGGGGCAATTTCGTGTTTGGTTGATGCTTTGTTAATCTCAGCCACGGAATTTACTCTGGCATTCCTAAGACTTTGATTCACATGGTCTTCGATTCTCTTCGTGCCCTGAATCACATTGAAGGAAACCATCTTGTGATTTGAGATCTCGCGTGGGCCTCTGAGCGACCCAAAGTTTGACATTTCGGGGTTCCAAATCGTGAGACAAACCCAAATGTACTACAGTACTATAGGTTCATAACCGCCTACAAGATCCATTATATATAATCATCAACAAGCATTGATCGTTTATACCACATCCCTTTGGATCCAAGTACCTTCTTAGGAAGTACTTGGGGTATGATTTAGGGGGTTAGCCGTAGCTTCTTAGACAGTGTTCGGATCCATAGGGTATATATATATATTATATATTATATATATTATATATATTATATATATATTATATATATTATATATAATATATAATATATATATAATATATAATATATAATATATATATATTATATATAGTATATATATATAATATATATATATAATATATATATATATATGTCCGCTGAAACCGACTCAATCAAACACGCAGTTAACTGCTGCGATGAAATCCCCGGATCCGATCGGCCTGGGTCGGAAGAGGAGCGGCCGGCTCCTGAGGTGGAAATTGGGGTAGGGGAGACCATGAAAAATTGGCTATTTTATTTAATGGGGAAACTGAAAAAACTATTACTTACACATCATTACACCATGTTCATAGAAATAATTACATTGACCCTTAGTTGACCCATCAAACATGGTGAAATATGGCAATACACCGCAATTATTTTTTGCAGAATACTAATGTTTGTTTATGGATCAAGTGAGGCTCCCATGAATATTCTATGGCCGGGGTAAATACGTTACACCAATGTGAGAACCAGTTATTGAGACAAACTGCTGTTGGATGTTCAAGAGGGAGCAGCTCTCAAAGCTGATAAATGTAAATCAACGTCCTAAAGAGCTTATGGGGTGAAATGATACTGTAGATATGTGAGTATCTTCTCAGTTCTTTGTTGAATCAATGTTCCCAGAGCTCATATGGGATATTCCCGGCATTAGGGAGCTGATTGGCCAAGGTGGTTAGTGATGGATAGTGATGGGATATATGTCTCCTTACATCCTCGCTAAAAGGTTACCCTCCCATTTCGTCAAACATTGCGAACCGGGAAATCCCGTGGCCTAGCCATAAAGGTTGACGACTCGCTGGGAAATCATCGAAAAATCCATGGGATTATGATCCATCGCCATGTTTGATTACCAACCTGGTACCTAGACCATTTTCCGAACCTCACGTAATTCCAACAAATATAAGCACGATAAATTGCAACCACCATGGACTCCATAGTCAGTCAGGGTTCCTCTGGTGCGTTTATTTTGGGGAAAAGGGCACCCCTAATCCATAGCTCCTGTGTTGCTGCAATCTGCTGCAAGCAGTGGCGTTCGATCCTAGGTCAACAGAATAACGGTACCAAATCCACACATGGGCTGGCCATTTTATAAGCAATCCTATTGCAAACAAAAACACATAGCTTTGACTCTGACCCTTCCACATTTTCCTGGTTGCTTTGCATCCCATGTTGGTAGGTTCTGCACTCATCACCAACCTTCGGACCGTTTCACCGCTGCTAAGATTGTTTCAAGTGGTTCAGGTCCCGTATTCGGCTTAAAATGTCAAAACAGGTATAGTATATAAATGTATATGAGTCAATGTTTTGTGCAGGATAGAGTGTTGTTATTGAACTGTTACTAAGAGCCTGCTGCAAAACTCAGCTTTTCGTCTGCCTCATATTTCCTCTGCACAAGTCAGCTTTGATCACTATGTCACCAACATTTCAGGTAGCCCTCAAAAAGACCAGCAACCATAGGCCATCTATTGCTTGATTTTTGATTCCCAACAATCATTCTGTTACTACTGGGATAATGCCTGAAGCTAGCCGATGCTTTTCACTGGGCCTATATCCCATATGACATATGATTCAAAAATATTCAACATATAAAAGGTTTAAACCCGTTTAGCATGTTTTAACCAAGTTTACCTGCAACCTCCAACAGTACTACCAGAAGCGATGTTTACAATAGAACACGGCTCCTATAGTTACCTCACAGAAAAACAAACTACTTTGGATCGTTACTATGTTAATATATTCCCCCATCATCCCCCATCGAGGCCAAGAAAAAACTCCTGCTATGCCCAGCCACACTTTGGAGCGGATCTGCTCCCTCAGGGCTGCTGCGTTGGCCGCGGCTTTGGGCTGCAGAAGAGTGGGATTCTTTGACCTCAGCTGTGCTTCGCAAGCTGCAATCAGATGGTGATGACGTTAGGAGAATTTAGCATGGTATCGATTCTCATCGATTCTCTATTTTCATTGATTTGCATTTGTGTAGTATGTATTTTAAATTTCATATCCATAAGCATATGCAACATTATACAGCATTGATATCAGACACAAGCTGAATATGTTGTTTTTGGTTGTTTCATTTTTGTTTTTTCTTCAGAGATAATTTGCGATTGGATCTCCATTGCTGGGGCACTACTGAGCTCCCCACTCGGCATCTCCTGGCGATGTGGGACCATCGGGGATGGTTTATACATGTTTATACCATCGGTTTGCCACGTTTCTTTCGATTAGCCGTAGATAGATCCAACATGGCAAGGGACATAGAACATGCCTATGTCTTTCACGAAACAACATGTGGAAATTATATGACATGAATTGAAATGATCAGATTTTCTGTTGACTGATCATGAGAGGGTAAGGCCATTTGGCCGCTTAAGCGCTGTTTATGGCGAGGTAGGGGGGTGGCTGCTAAATCACAGACAAACATAACGTCTAAAAATTAGCTTACCCAGCACGAGTAGCTCATCATGGAGGCCAAAATCACGCTTTCCCTGCATGGAACTAATTAGTAGCACGCATGATGGTCCTCTTGCACTGGCAACCAGAATCAAAATCCTAAGTACGCTGGTGCCTCTCTCGTTTGTGCTGCAATCTAAGATGATTGTGGCCTCTTGGATTTTTAAAAAAGTTACAGTAGTCCAACTTCATCGCCATCAATCAAGGCCTATAGTCATAGTCCACCCTTGCAACAAAGTTCAAGCCAAGCCAGCACACTGGATACCCCAGTGGATGGTGAGCCATCTCGTGGAAATCATGAAACATGACCAGAATGTCACCATCTCATGATTCTCATGTTCCGTCAAAATCATCAAACACTTCACAAACCGTCAAACAACGTCAACAGATTGATGAATATTGATGATCTTCGTGGGGTACTCCCCCTCATTTCGCTTCACTACTGAGACAAAAACTGACGAACCACAAGAAATGTGGGTCCACTAGAGTGCCCCATTTTGGATTGCCATAGCTGAGATCATCGGCCAATTGGACTTCCCCAATCTTCCCCACCTGCTTTGGCAGCCTGGCGACAGTTGGTTGACTGCACCGTACCACGGTGGGGACCTGAAACACCAGCTGTTCATAGCTCAGATTGGAGGCCTCTCAATAGAGGTAAGTCTGGTGCGAAAAAAATACGTCCATCAAAAGGTCCAAATCGATAACGGATTCAACAAACTAATCAAGTTTTACCCAGACAGTTGCTATCCTAAAGGCCTCCAAGCCCGCGGAATCTTTACTGAGATAGGCGTTTGGAGATTGGTCAAAACTCTCTACCCCTGCTCTTCACATCAAGAATGGCCAGCAGCTGTCACTTGGAAGCTGATCCCCCAATCATATCCAGCCATGGTATGAAGTCATTCACGATTTATACCCATTAAATCCCCTGAGTTCTTGGTTAATCCCCGTTGTTTAGTCGTTAAAACTGCTAATCCCCAGAGAGAATTGCAAAAACCAGTAAAAAGGGTTCCTTAAACCGCATGCATGTCCCATCCTAATTTGAATACGATTGGATTGACTAGCAACATCTACCACATTCGCTTTGCAACCTCCTTGGTAGGCAGCGGCTGTGATGGAGGAAATGCGGCCTGGACCAACAGAGGAGACAGCAACAAGGCTTTGGCTTTTTGG
Organism: Cladocopium goreaui; assembly: GCA_947184155.2. Taxonomy (NCBI): domain Eukaryota; class Dinophyceae; order Suessiales; family Symbiodiniaceae; genus Cladocopium; species Cladocopium goreaui. The sequence continues at coordinate 126,673 of CAMXCT020006550.1, read as the reverse complement.
CAAACATCAATCATTACCCAGAAATTTGGGATTATATAAATGTGGGTGTTTAGTGTCATGATATATGTATGTTTTCACATTGTTTTTTACATACATGGTTTATGTGTCATTGTTGCATTCATTCCTTTCTAGGGGTGGGGATACATTTGATGTATTAATATATTAAATATATCTAAATATACCGTGTACAATACATATACAGATACACACATATTTATGATGACAGAATGAGAGTGATGCACCATTCGTACTGGTTGGCTTTGCACACTGTTTCCTTCTACAAACCCAGCTCAACCACTGGCACTAGATTTTGACAAATGTTGATCATAATTCCCAAACAAAAACAAGATCAACAAAAAATGACATGAAACACGCCCAACCAACCAATCCTAACTAAACTTAGCTAATCCTGACCAAAACCCTATAGCCAACCATCACTATGTGACTGGCCCTCATTTTTGTTGGCGCCGTTGCTATCGTTGCTCGTTGATCCTCCCATCCCCTCTGTCCCCTCCGATCCATCCGTCAACGGTCAACATGCCAGGTGCGACGGCTTCGGGCTTGGGACGCCTGACACCACGGACTGAGAAATGGATTTGACATGATTTGACCTACATCAACCGGGGTTTTACAAAAGCTTAGATACCTGGGAGTGGATTCTGCTAGTTGGGGGCTCTTCCAACCCTCAATCAACCATCATTGACGAGATTTCCACTTCAATAAGGCAAATACCTCAGGTATATTCTTTGATCTCACACTATGTTTCATGTTTCTGCCACATCATTCTCCATGACCATCTCCATGACCATGATCGTCTCATCCATCATTTGCAGGGTGTGGGTCGGCCATTTGCTGTCGATCATATATGCAATGATCCAATTATTCCACCAACCAGCCATCCACCAATAGATTTTACGCCATTGAAGTGGGTTTGACTGATATACATGGTTACTCATGGTTTTACCGTTATACCGTATTATACCTCTTATACCCATGAAATCACCATGATCATGTTAATTGGAAACATAAGATCAACCATCGAATCTGGTGATGTCGCAAATGATTGAGAGAAACCCAATTCAACTATGATCATGTTTTGTGCCAACCTCCGGGGTTGCACCTGGGAATCCAGTGATCATGTACCCAACCGTTCCAACCTCATAGCCGAAGTATCAGCATCCTTCGGGCGTCGCTTGACAGCTTTGCCTGTGCTGGACTTGAGGGAAAATGAACTATGATGTGTGTTGAGAGGGAAAAGGATCTATATATTTGGCCGATACTAAAGATTTAGGCTTTATGAACCATCAAACACCATCATGAGGGCGAATCCCATAGTGTCCCATAAACATCGAATGTGGAATGTGTTGATGTTTCCTTTAATCCACCGTCAAAAACATAAAGGTCACTTGGGGATCGTTATTCCAAATAGAACTGGAACAAACAATATATACTTCGTCAGATTTCATGAGATTCACGTAGTACGATTGCGGTATTCATCTGCTGAAACACCATAATTTTTCTCTTCAAACCTCCATTTTTGGAGTTGGTTCATCAACCTTTCCCTCGCAAAATCGACCAAGATCCGACCAAGATCCGACCTTTTGACTGCGCCCAGAGTCGGCTGAAAATCACTGTACAGGCTGGGACAATGAGATCAAATATCACCAACAAACAAACGGATTCTTGGCATGGCAATGGCGAAGAGTCCAAGATTGATTGACTTCTTCTAGCAGGACATTTGGTGATTTTGACGAGATTTCCCATTCCAAAATGGTACGGTTTGGGAGGAATTGGGTACGAGACAAACTCACCTTGATTTCTGAGTCTTGCACCTTCTTTTCATATCATGTGAGTGGGAAAACCAAGAAAGAGTTCCCAATATTCTCCAGTATCGCCAAACGCCAAACGAATGCAACCAAATGCGTTGCTAAGCTTGGACAAGCGTTACGTATAATGATACTGAAGCCTCATTTTTTTTTATTTTGCCAGCTCAAATCAAATCTCATCTATTTGTCACCAGACCAAGGCTTAGGCTTACCTGCCAAATCCCCTCGGGTTTTGCCGCTGCATTTGATCTCACTGGCGATCGCGTTTCTTGGCAGCTTGCCCGCCAAACGAAACAGGAGGGGATGCGAATCGGAATGACATAACTGCCAAATGGCTATATGGCTAAAAAGAATAATATACTTGTGGCTGTATACTTGCAGTAGCTTTTTTTGTGGCTGTATACTTGCTGCATGCGCGCTTTGGCCGGGAAGATGAACACTTAATCCGAGAATTTGGCGAAGGTCTACTTTCCCAGAGAAGCACAAAAACAAACCACGATAGCGTTCTACACTGAAATGGCCAAACAGCTGTCATCGCTGTTCTAGAAAAGGAACCCATCCGGGAATCCACTCCCGAGCGATCACAAAGTTTCACGCATCGTGAGACTTTGGCAAAAAAAACAATGCGCTTCCACGCTTCGGGGTTGCTGCAGTAGCTAACCATAGCCATGGTTAAACAAATATGTAAACACAATGTAACAGTACAAAAACATGTGGCAATATCTCAACATGCTTAAGCGTTAATCCAATGTTTCTGGGTCAAGAGAGGGTCACATGTCCTCAGAAATCAGCATCAAGACCTCGTGATTGTGAGCTTTAAGACTTTGGTCTCATCAGCATGTTGTCTCTGAAAGGGCCCCAAGCATGGCCTCCACTGCATAGATAAACATGTTCAGTCAAGTCTAAACAGGACGTCAGTTTGAAATAAATATTCGGTAGCCGTTTTGGAGGGAGCAAGCATCAAGAGCAGAATACCTGGCCATTCATTCCTTCGACTGGGGCATACCGCTTGCTTGGTGGTGTAAATCGTTTTTTTCCTCTGAAAGTTCACCTTTTTGTACCTGATATGAGGTAAGTCCAATGGTAAATCAATTTAGACAGAAATAAACTATAGAACATCTACGTCTATGATTAAACACCCCATCACAAAACCCACCAAACATCTGGATGTACACAGATCATCAGCGATTTTTCCAAGCAGTCCAAGCATCAAAACGCGTGGTGCTTCTCCGTCTCCGGCACAGTTGTGTCAGTGTTGATGCTGTTCATGGTGGCCATGACGCCAGCTTTCTGATATTCCCCCACACGTTTTTCGAAGAAGTTGGTCTTCCCTTGCAGACTGATCATCTCCATCCAGTCGAATGGATTCGAACCTGGAACGCGCGGAGTTTTTGTGGAATATGGCGATCAATGTCCTGGTTTGCGAATGAAAAAACAGCTGGATGTTCATCTCCCCAAAAATGCTATCTACATGTACCGCAATATGCACTTTTATAGTCTTTTATTATATATATATATACATGAATTAAGGCCTGAGCCAAACAAAAACCACTTTCTGGCCAGTTTCAGCATTGAGAAACTGTGAAAGATCTTGGGATGGTTCAAGGAAACCAAGAGCCGATCCGCCACAAATTCGATGTACTGCGCCATCAGTACCTGGGAACGCGAGATGATTTTGCTGGAAACTGATGAGATATGTGGTGGAGCAAAATCCGAAAAACTTTGCAACGGATTCTCTTCGATTTCCTGGTTTATGGATCCTCCAAATTTCCTGGAACTGAATGCTGAAAGCCCTTTCAATGGAAATCAAACTGAGTTTTGATCACTGTTCACTACTCAACTTTTGAGTTTGTGGTTTTGATTTCGGGCCCTATTTGTCAAGTCTCCAGCAAATCTTGTCGACACCGCCCATGTTTCAACTAATCCGGACTTTGAGACCCAGAACACAAACAATAATAAACCCGTTGGATCTATAACAATGTTGATTAGAATAATATACCCTGAGGATGGAAGTAGACAAATAGGGCAGTATCGGCAAAGTAGGTCCCACAAGGGTACTTTCTGACAATGCCCAAAAACATATACTTATCGGATTTTTATATATGTTTATCGGATTTTTGTCGGACTTTCCTGGATGTCTAGGCAACAGTAATGATTAAAAGACCCAATATGTCAAAATTTGTTAGGATCTACTTTTGGGTTGTGCGTGACAGACCGTGACGAACCCGTGACACCCCGTGACGAATGCATATTTTCGGAAAACACTTTTTTTGGACCTCGTTACATTTCTTTTGGACCTGGGCACTTTTACTGGACCTTAGTACAATTCTTTTGGAGATGGCTACCCTTCTTTTGGACCTGCACACCCTCCTGCTGGACCTCATCCTTCCCTCCTGCTCGACCTGGCCCTTTCCCAAACCATACCCCTTTTGGATAGATTCTCCAGTTTCTGTCCAGCCGCGTCTGCATCGCAATTTTTCAGACAGTAGGGCGCTAGAGCTGCACTAGCATGCAACTGGGCAGGAGGTGCCATGTAGTGTTGTCCTCACAGCTTGAACCGACTTGGACACTAATCCTGGTGAGTTCGTTGCTGCTTGCGAGGGGTATAGTCTGGGAGCCTTGAACTCCAACCTGTGTGACAGGAATGACAGTTACCCTGGCTGCCGTGCCGGGACAGTAGGGGGCTAGAGCCGCGGTCACTGGTGAGTTCGTTGCTGCCTGCGAGGGGTATAGTCTGGGAGCCTTGAACTCCAACCTGTGTGACAGGAATGACAGTTACCCTGGCTGCCGTGCCTGGACAGTAGGGGGCTAGAGCCGCGGTCACTGGTGAGTTCGTTGCTGCTTGCGAGGGGTAAAGCCAGTCCGGGAGCCTTGACCGCGCTAGCAGCTAGCATGCAACATGGCCGGAAGCCTTTCCTGTACACGGTCTGCTCACAAACCATACCCCCTTTGGATAGATTCTCCAGTTTCTGTCCAGCCACATCTTGATCGCAATTCTTTAGACACAGTTCTTGCATTCATCTTCTTGCATTCCAGCCGCGTCTACATGTCCATACGTCCTGTGACCAGATACTAACCAACGAGGCTACATTGATTTCGATGTCGACTCATGTGGCACCCTCAGCTGCGACCATTGCGCCCAGGAGCACCCCCTCGCCGGTACGTTTACACATCTGTCCATGACGGTCTTCATTGCCTGCAGCCGATGTGGGTTCAATGTCTAGCTTCACCCGTCAACTCTCAGCAACTTATTGCGCTCATCTTGTTCTAATATCTAGCTTTCTCTTCCCCCAATGTGCCTGTCAACTTCCTGCATCCATTTGGTTTCATATGTAGCTTTCCCCCCGTTGCATCTCCACAACTTTTTGCCTTTACGCTGTTTCAATATCCGAACTTCTCCTGCGCCCCTGTGCCTCTCAGCAACTTCCTGCATGCATTTGGTTCCAATATCTCGGCTTCCCCTGTCTCTCAACAATTTCTTGCGCTCATCTGGTTTCAATATCTAACTTTCACCCCGGGGCCTCTCATCAAACTTCTTTAACTTCCTGCATTCATTGGGCTTCAATATCTATACTCTCCAGGGGTTGCAGCGCCCATCTCCTTGTGAAACATTGGGTTTCCCACCTCCTTCCCATTCTGCCCTCTTCTTCTCAATTTCTACTCTTCACACCTCTGTGCCCCACTTGGGAGCATTCACCTGGCTTCAATATCTAAACTTCCCCCCCTTGTGCCTCTCACCAATTTCCTGCATTCATTTGCTTGGTCTCAAGACTTCACCTCTGGCCTCTTGACAACTTTTTGCATGCATCTCAACTTGGTTTCAATGTCTAAGCTTCCCCCCTTGTCTCTCGACAACTTCTTGCGCTCATCTGGTTTCAATATCTAACTTCCCCCCCTGTGCCTCTCATCAAACTTCCTAAACTTCCTGCATTCATTGGGTTTCAATATCTATACTTCCCCCGCAGCCTCCCCATAACTTCTTGCGTTCATGTTGCTTTAATATCTAAGCTTCCTCCCCGGTGCCCCGCAACAACTTCCTGCATTCATCTTGCTTCAATATTCCCGGTGCCCCTGAGCAACTTCCTGGATTCATTTGGTTTTATATCTGGTTCCACCGTGGCCTCCTAAAGTCCCCCCCACCGGTGCCTCTCCACAGCTTCCCGCATTCATGCGGTTTCAATATATCAGCTTCCCCTCGTCTCTCCACAGCTTCTTGCATGCACCGTATTTGGGTTCAATATCTAGACTTCCGCTTCTCGTCTCAGCAACTTCTTGCGTTCATCCTTGTTTCGATGTCTAACTTTCCCCTCTCCCACCTGCCTCTTTCTCACCAATTTTCTGCGGTCACCTGGCTTCAATATCTACATGTTCCCCCGTTTCTCTCAACACCTTCTTGCATGCATCTTGTCTCAATATCTAAATTCCCCCCACCCTCTTCCGGCATTCATTTTCGGGTCCCAAAAATTCCCCCTGCGTCTCTCAGCATTTTTTGCATGTATCTTCATGTATCTTCATTTCGTTTCAATGTCTAGGCCTAGGCTTCACCCCTCATCTCTCAACAACTTTCTGCGCTCATCCTGTTTCAATATCGAACTTTCCCTTTCTCCTATGTGCCCGTCAATTTCCTGCGTCCATTTCGCTTCATACATAGACTTCCCCCATTGGCCTCTCCACCACTTCTTACGTTTTTATTGTTTCAATGCTGGAACTTCCCCGGCCGGCATCAACAACTTCTTGCATGCATCTTGTCTCAGTATCTAAATTCCCCCCGCCCTTTGCCAGGTCCAAAACAACGTGTACGGGTTCCAAAAAAGAAGGCGCCAAGGTCCAAAAACATCCAGCCCAATGTGAGCGCCTATAACAATGGAGTTTCCCCCCCACCCTATGGAGGCAAGGTCCACGAAGCAGGCGCACGGGTCCAAAAAGCAGAAACCGAGCTCAAAAACAATTAATTTGGCTGTCGAAAAAAATTCCCCTGGGTCCAGCACAAATACATGCAGGTCCAAAAAAAATATCCCCACAGGGTCCAGAAAACACACAAGCAAGTCCCCCACATTTTTTGTGACCCTAGGTCCAAAAAAAATTCCGGTCAGGTCCAAAAAACATGTACAGGTCCAAAAAAAGGGTGCCCAGGTCCAAAAAACATGCATCCCCATATTTTCTTACTAAAAATGTTGACTTATCGGAAAACGACCGCGACAGGCCGTGACAGCCCGTGACAACCCCTTCAAAACCAGATCTCCATGGATAGACAAAAACACATGGCTTTGAGATTCTAGGTATTGCTCTGAATCTGATTCCCAATTTTATCGGAAAAACACGAGTTCCGTTAAGTATGGGAATTTGATGCACTTACCACCCTTTAACCCCTAAGTAGCTTAAAAACAACTACTTTCTGATAAGTGAATTTATAGCACCATCTTTTGATCCTTAGGGATAGTAACCCCAAAAAAGATATAACAGTAAACGATCCTTCTTTTAGCATAATTAAGCATTTTCTGGGAGTTGCTACACACCATGTGGCCGCAGCAGCCCCATGGATTCCTCTCACCGACAAGATCACTGGGCGCAAGGATGGGCCCAACGCATTGGATTGACTGTGGCATGTCAACGCAGTTTCGACTACGACTAGCATCGATTAGCTTTTGGGATTGACAAGCTTGCCATGGTGAGCCCCGAATGATGTAACACAAGGATCTATTGCAATTGCCAGCATGTGGATGTCGGTCGCACAAAGAAATACAGCTCAGTTTACCTTAATGTTGATCCCATGTTTTGTAGACCTAAAACTGGACCTGCTCACAATGTTCGCTGTTCATTTGTTCCATCCTGTTCCAAATTTAGATCAAACTATCTTGACTCGAACTGAACGACACGCAAAACATTGAAGTCTGCTCGGCAGGGTCACTCCTTTCAGGCTCTGATTAGAGTCTCTGCCAAATGTCAAGTGTGCAAGAGTTTGTGGTAAATACTTGGTGGTTGTTGCACCCTCAATCCAGGTCACTCCCTCCAATGCAATCTCTTTCTCAAAGACTTGGAACCCTTGGACAGTGCGCCATGCTCATAGAGATTTCTTGCAACATACGTACAAGAGAGTGATGCATGCCTGCTCACAATGCTTTGCTCCTGCAATGCCTTGTGCAGGATGAGCGGTCAGCTGCCGTGATACAGCTTGGGTTGTCCAACTTTGTTCGGAAGTCGTGCTGAAACCATTCGATACACTTCGCGACCAGTGCAGGAACCTTCCAGCTTCAACCTGCATCCTTCACCATTCAGGAATTCTACTGAAAGGTCAATCAAGTCTGAGCCACTGTTTGTCCTCATGTAGCCACCAGCATCACTGGCATCAGTCATCTTCAGGGCCATGGACCGGGCTTTGCCGGCATTTATATAAGTGAATTTGAAATTTATTTTGGGTAAGTAAAGTGAGATATGACATGACATGTTTAACCACTTCCCTCTAATTCTAAGTACCTCCCAAACGAAACCCTGGTTTAGTATTGGATCCATTCATTTAAGGTCCCGTATTTGGGCATTTCATGGCGTTTCAGTATAGGGCGATGGGATGAATGTGATTTTTGAGTATGCTCGGGTTACCAGGGCGAACTGACTCACATCTGTGTGGAGACGGTCCCCTGTCGACCAAATCGCTTGCCGATCCAGTGAGACAAAGCTGATGCAAATCAACTGAACCGAACTGAGAACTGCATTGATATTTCTTAGCAAAAGGATGTCCAGAATATAAATATCGATTATCCAAGAAATTTACAGCTATATTTCCAATATTTGTACATGTTCAAATCATTCAAAATCCAAGAAATTCCAGCTTTCCCCAATTTGGATCCGTTCAACCAATCCGTGATCCGACAAGGAACCGAGTTCATGCCCAGCAAGTTGCACGGAAGGGCTTCGCCTTGGAAAACTGTGGTGATTGACATGTGCCGACAAAACCCTCAGCATCCCTCAGTTAACCCAGAAAACTGGATAAAAGTACCAAGACCCGGAGAAAGTCTAGTTTTTTGATGGGTTAAGTGAGGGTCTAGGTCTACGTGACTGAATATGTATGTACATACAATGCAATATTGGAATAGATCAAACATTGAGATCAAACATTGAAATATGGTAGCCATCAGTAGCTGGCCTAAAGCACAGGAATTTCAAACGTAACCAGGACTATTCAGCTGCAAACTGGAATGTTTTTTTCCTTAAGCATATAGGGTGCTATATCCATGAAATGTTGTACAGTAGGCGGATGTAGGTGACATATGGTCAGTGGTTCACAGAGTCCAACGTCGAGCATGGCGATGAGAGTATTCTTGCTTCACAAATTGGATAAACCATGGGTGAATGGCTCGGAATGCCCACACTAACAACAAAAAAGCAAAAAGTGCTGTATAATTGTGAGGATATATCCACCAAAATGAAAGTTCAACCAGCAACTATGGGGATCAAAACAACAAAATTGGTGGCCTGGGCAATTTCATAATGGCCAGTGGAAATGAACCCCCCTTCTTCTGATCCCTTATGGTATGAAGATCTGCCCCCGACTTATTGATTGGTAATCCTCGTGTTTTTCTACAGTAATTTTATGTAATTTTGGTGTTTAAAAGATCCTCAGTTAGTTTCTGGCCTCGGTCTTATGTATACTTCATGCCCACATTATCAGCGGCTCATGCCATGCTGGTGTCACCAATGGTTGAATTGGTGCAAGGTAAAACGGTCGAGGAAACCTCCATATTATATATTTGACGGTCAAAACCTTGGTTCTTTAGATTGTTCCTCAAAAAAAACAGTCCAGTGACTCCACCACTGTTTCCTGGTTAGGATCATTTAAAATCACTTAAAATCCATAGAATCCCAAAGTTTGCTGCGCAAAATAAAAAACGGACATTCCACCCAATCGGCGTCTGTTGCCGCGGTGCAAATGAACTTCCGCTCCGCCTGCACCGCCCCTCGGATGATGGCATGGACCACCTCGTCGGGCAACCGGCGCTGCAGCATGCTGTAGATGAGGCAGGCGAAATCCGCATGCAGACCCTGGCCACACTGGCATGCGTTAAGGGTGATAGGCTGGGGATATATGGAACTGGTGGGAATCAGTGAATTGTTGGTGGGATGGGGATATACTCGGAATCGCCAACAAGATGATCACCTGAAGATGGGGTGATTTGCCCGCAAGTTAGAGCCATTCTACCAGAGGGAAAATGAGGTCTACACCATTGAATCTTGGGGGTATGCCATATTTTCAGACAAGCCCAAGTGCACTTGGGTTGTGAGAAAATGGAGGGGGTTCACCTCCAAAAGTAGGCATGGCTACAAAGAAGGCACCCTCAAAGTTTACCTGGATCTATGGACAAGATATAAAGGAAAACACATTTATGTCTAGGAGGGCTGAGGCAAGTGGAAACGACTGGCCGGCTTAAAATCGGCCTGCAGACCCCCAAATGGGGTTCCAATCCACTTGTCTGGTCCCGATTATCGCCATAGATCACCTCTTTTAGCCATGGCATCCCATGCAAGACTGCCATCACATAGACATGATTGGGGATGATCATCTCAAGTCCGTCGTAGAATGGACATGCACATTCCTTTGAGGTTCCCAATCAAGTTACTAGTCTGCACCAACATGTAAGCGATCAAACCAATACTACCTACTTACATTACAATATATGGGTGTGTCTTAAAATGGTGGATCCCCAAAACTACAGGTTTCAAGGCTTAAACATGTTCTAATTTGGATAGTTTGGCAATGATTTGGGGCTACCCCCAATTTTAGGAACCACCATATTAATCCATATTATATATATATATAATCAGTTAACAATTATTACTACTATTATTGTTATTTATATATATATAAATATATATGTGTATATATATATATACTCCGAAGCTTATTAGACATCAGACAGTAACTTCAAGGATGAGACCAGCCAAACAACTGCAAGGCTCGTCGCATTTCTCGCCTCGTCCCTGGAGATGAGCTCATTTGAGTAGCAAAGCCCGGGCATCAAGCCGCGCTTCTTCAACCAATAGATGGCGCAAAAGGAACCGCTGAAGAGGATTCCCTCCACCTCTCTGGAGATGCTGAAACATGCTGAAACATAGATTGGGAAACAAAATGGAAGATGATGGATTCCTATAGATTCCTTCCACTTTTGGAAAAAATGGATAAGCATCGGCTGGTTAATATTGGGAAATGATATGGAACGTCCAGAGGAAATCCTGAAAATTGGTTCCTGTAAATGTTCCCTGACCAATTCTGACAACCTTTCAACACGAGGCACTGAAACAGGCGCCAATGACCTTTCCCCGCGAAAAGTCAAAGGGGGATTTGGGGAACCAGTCTAGTAATGGCAATCCGGGATTGCTGATACCCATTTCTAGATGGGGATTTGGGACTGGGGAATACTGGGAAACTGATACTAGAGACTAATTGAATGGTGAAGTGCCTGGCTGATGTTTTTTTTTTGCTACCTACCAGTTCTAACGGTACGAGGCAGGAGTTGTTATGATGCATCGCAACCAAAATTACACCCGCTTTTGGGTTGCAAAAAAAACCAACTTTTGCTGCTGATACCCTCCATTGTGTAATGGTCATAAACATCTGGTTGCAGGATTTATCTTCGTGACTCAATTCATTTGTTTTGCATGCCGGGTGCGAAAAACATAACGCTCAAAAATCTAATTGATCCACCAAACCTTTCTATCTCTAAACATCTCTGTAGAATATCCCAACCATTGCCAACCACCGCAACCATAAGTCTCTACCACCGAGCAACTGCTGCAAAGGCCACGATACGTTCAGCAAAACTACAATCTTGGCCTCTCCACCACATGAAGGAGA